>WYDF02073893.1:0-24686 GCA_009867245.2 Adranes taylori
ATTTATGGGCGAACAGAAACGAGTGGAGATTGGGCATCGGAAGACGGCGGACGTTATAAACCGATTATACTACTACTACAAATTATTCTCGAATGATCAAATTTTTTTAAACTCTTCTTTGAGAATGAGATTACAGAATGGGAGAACAATTACTTAATTATTTACACACCTCTATCTGATAGGAACTATAAAAGATTGTAAATGTTTATTTGTCGTTTCTGACGAATATTTTCGCTTCTTTATTGACACATTCAGCTACAAGATTTCGTGGCTTTCCTTTCAGATTATGACTTAATTTTTTTTCACGAGCATTCTTGTCCACAATATTTTTATCTTCGAGTAGTTCTTTCGTATTTACATCCAGATCTTTATACTTACGCATGGTAGTTTGTCGCCAACGTTTCGATTTATTTTCAATTTCATCGGTAGAGTTTTGTTCAGTATCGGTTTGATCATCAGCGTGATCGTATCTTTTCCTCCCTTATTTCCATCCAAATTTTTATTTCCATGATGTTTCGTATATATCAATAATCTCATTACTAATTTTTGTTTTTTTTTTCCTTCATAACAAGAAATAATTGAAATAAAATATTAGAGTTTATCAATTCAAATGAAACAGCACCAGTTGATAAATAATTAACTGTTTACACGAACCATTTTGTTCATTTATTTCTATGACGACGGCTGGCTCTACTTCTATTCTAATTTAATCGTCGCAGCAAAATATAGTCAAAAAGAACCTGGTATACTATTTAAATTTTGCGTCGACTCGTATATTTGCCAGTACAAGCGCCGAACGTAGCGTAGCAAATTAGCTACGCGCGATTTAATTCAGCTGGTTTGACTGTAAGCAAAGTTCAAGCGCTAGCAAAAGGAGCTGTGCGAAGGAAGTCGTCTTTTGTTACAAAGTGTTCCACAACTGCATATATTTATAAAACATTTTTAATACTTCCATACATTAAGGACAGCAAATATCTTGACAACATGTTTCGGAGAAACAATTACCCCTTCTTCAGAACAACTAAAAGCTATTTATTTAGTTCTTCTAAAGAGGAATTGTTTCCCCGAAACATGGGAGATATTTGCTGTCCTTAATGTCTGGAAGTATTAAAAATGATTTATAAATATATGCAGTGGTGGAACACTTTGTTTCATTCAATTTTCGTGATTTAGTTTATATAGTGATATATTTCTATAGAGACGAGAGGACGAAAGAGAGAACTAATTAAAAACTGTAGCAATTTAAAGTAGAATAAATCTATTATCTGCTATAATTTTATTACAAAATATATTTGATACTTAAAATACTAAACACATTAAAAAGACTAAACATTAGCTAGCCATATACACATGTTCTAGCCTTCGTGCGTGTTTGAAAACATCTCACCTGCTGTTTCCCAAATGAAACCTCATTATATTTTGAGGAAAGACATGAGGTATTAAGATAAGCAAATGGGGTATATGCAAATGAGTACAAAGATTCAAACAATTAGTGACGCTCTCTTGCTATTTATAAACGATGAAATGATTGTAAAGTACACAAATCAGTAAGAAAAATTATATTATTCAAGTTGTAATGTCAAAACTACAAGTAAACCTATAGCTTGCTGCGATGTGGATAAACCTGAAATAAAAGAATTCATTGGTGTGATCCTGGATTACATTGGGCGAATTTACTCGCTACTCGCTGTCAAATTTATTCGCTGCTACCAAAATCGATGTGTAATCTAATTTGTCGTCTAATCGCTTATTCGCTACACGCTCACGAATAAAGTTGATCACCAGTCTCTTTTTGTCGCTACTCGCTGGCGATTTTACTCTCTAACGAATGAAATCGCTTTGTGTAATCGACATGGTTTGTGTGTTAGCTACTAGTCAGCAATTACAAGATGTTGGAGGCTACAATTCGCACTAGAACTGTTCTCATTTCCTAAGAATTACGCTAGCAGTTGGAAAAACGAAATTGCTATCTAAATATAAAGAGAAAAGAATTTGGATTAGAAAATGAATTGCGAGACGAAAGAAGTATAAGGCATCCTGTTTCATTTATTATAAGATTTGAAATATGAAGAAACTACAGCCTACCGAAGTATCCTAAAACTGAATGGGGCCCAGTTAGATAATTTATTACAGATGATTAATGGATTAATTAAAAAAGAAACACTCAAATGAGAATGGGGATTCCAGAGAAAACCAAACTGTAAACTTTGTTCGCTGACCTGCAGCGAGTAAATACGCCAATGTAATAGACGCCTTTTAGGAAGGTTTAGAGAATCAATAGAAGAAAAAGACAATCTCTGGAATAACAGTGACTCGATACATATTCTATAGCAATGACTCGCGATAGATGCAAAGAAATAATGAGATTCATTCGCTTCGGTTATATGTGAACCAAAGCTGAGAGAAAACAACAAGAGAAACTAGCTCCTTTACGGACATTTGCTAACACCTTTACATCGAACTGTAGATTTTTATGAATACTCTTCTGTTGGTACAATCGATGAACAACTAGTAACGTTCCGAGCAACATGTACTTACAAAGTATAAGGCCACAAAAACTTGGCAAGTATGGCATAAAAATATGGGCTTTCTGTAAACCAAGGCTCATGTGTCGTAAAGCAGCTTAGTAATTTTTAGAGAAACTCAGGCCGAAACATAAGCACAGATAACTTTTTACAGAAATATCTTTTGCAAATATCTTTTGCAGAACATCTTTTGACGTTTCGCAGAACACACGTTTCTAAGCGAAATTTATATTCAACTGATTTTTTTATTTACTGAAGACCTTACACTGGTATCGTATGTAGCAAAATAACAAAAGTGTGTGGTTCCAGTTTACATAAGGAGCATAGTATTCGTGGGGAAGATCAAAATTACAAACCTGAAATCATTATACATTTTTTTTGTTATATGCTGAGGGACAGCCTAGTGCGTATAATATTCTTCTTTTAGAAACTTTGGCGTCAAATTAAGCGGCGTATTATAGTCAAGATTTTACGGTGTGTTTATTTTTAAAATGAATCAACAAAACATTTGAGTTAAAAATGACCCATACCGCCTAGCGCGTTAGAAAATTAATTACTTCCGCCGTACTAGGGTTAATCATTTGATTTAGTGATTATATGGAAGTCTTTCTTGCGGCGCTCCGTGTTTCATGACAAGCCAAATATCGCGTTTGGTTTAGACACACACCACATTCAAATTTTCCTTTGGCAGCTCAAACATGTGATTTTTTAAACACGCGCAATAATTGGCGTGCACGCTTTCGTGACGTTCTTACTTGACACGATTACTCGAAGGATAGAAAATGTTTGTATGACCACCTATTAAAATGTTAGATGAAAATATGATACATATTTTGATGTGTAATAATTTATCAAATGTAATACATCAAGATACAATAAAGTTAAATAATAAAAAACTATGATATGAACATATAACATATAAATAATTATTTTCTTAAACGGGATGATTTACGGAGAATAGGAGCTTCAGCTAAAACTTCCTTCAGCGTTTTTGTACGCTTTGCTCGTACAGTTGTCACTTCCTTATCTGCTTTCAATACTTCTTCCTGCATTTCTTCCATGGATTTGATCCGCTTACCTTGTCTTAGTCGTTTCGTCAATTCATCTCCACTTGTTTGAGGCACATTTTCTTGCTCAATATCAATCGGGACCAACACTTTACGCGTATCACTATTTAAATAATGAATATCATCATTAAATTGCACGTGTTTAGCGATGGAAGTTACTTTCTGAACACGCGTAGATCGCGTCTGTTTATATAAGCTATCCATAGAATCGTTAAATGAACTATCAAGGGATTGTAAATGTTTAGCCGCTGCTTGTCGTTTCGGGCGAATATTTTTCGCTTTTTTACTGATATCTTCAACTACGTCATTCTTTCGAGCTCGAAGATTTCGTGACTTTCCGGTCGGATTGTCATTGGTATCACTTAATTTTTGTTTACGTTCATTCTTCTTCACAATAGTTTTATCTTCGATTAGATCTTTCGCATTTACGTCCAGTTTCTCCTCAATACGCTTGGTGGTCTGTCGCGAATGTTTCGATTTATTTTCAAGGTCATCGGTCAAGTTTTGCTCAGTATCATTGGTTTCATCATCAGCGAAACCAGATTCTTCGTTATCTTTTCCTCCCTTATTTACATTCACGTTTTTATTTCCACGCAAATTTCGTGTACGAATCACACCACCCTCATTGCTAGGTTTTGTTTTTTTCCGGGTCACTCGACCGATAGGCTTATTATCTGCAGAGATCTTCTCATCAGATTCAGTATCAATGTTTTTATCATCACTTCTAATTTCTTTCTGCGTCGTTCTTGCTTCATTTTCTTCTGAAACCATATCTGTTTCTTCGTCTGCTTTTTTATTGTCAGTTGGAATTTGTTTACGAGTCAGTTTCCGAACATTTCTTGATTTATTTCGTTCGGAAACAATACCGCTATCCGGACCAGCTTCTATGTTTCTGTTTTTATTGTCAGATGCGATTTGTTTCCGAGTTGTTCTACGAGTATGTTTACGAGCATCTTTAATATCAGATTCTTTATTTGTTGTTTTATCTTCAGCTGTAATTTGTTTTTGTGTTACTCTGCGCATATTTCTTGTTTTATCTTCTTTGGAAATCATATCATTTTCACTATCAGATCCTGCATCGGTTGGAATATGCTTACGGGTTGTTTTACGAAAGTGTGTAGATTTAGTTGTTTCAGAAACGGTAAGCTCTTCACAATCATATTCTGCATTTGTTTTCTTATGTTTAGTCGCAATTTGTTTTCGCGTTGTTTTGCGAACATTTCTTGTTTTATTCTTTTCTAAGATCTCATCAGCTTCAGTGTCAGAGTCGGCACTTGCAATTTGTTTCGAATTCTTATCTTCCAAAACCATTACATCTTCAGTATAACATTCTACATCTACCTTTTTATTATTAATTGCTAATAGTTTTCGAGTCGTCTTACGAGCATTTTTGAGTTTATTCTCTTCGAAAACTATACCTTCTTCACTATCAGATTCTCGATCAGCGACTATTAGTTTCCCAGTCGTACTGGACATATTTCTTGATCTAGTTTCCTCCGAAACCATTTCATTGTCTATATCAGATTCTACATTTGGTGTTTTATTATCAGTAGCAAGTTGTTTTCGAGTTTTCTTGCGAACATTTCTACGTTTATTTTCTTCCAATGCCATATCATTTTTCGCAGTCATCTTTTCCTCTTCAGAAGTGTCATTTACTCCTCGATTTGTATTGCAAACATTCCTTGATTTATTTTCTTCAGAAACCGTTTCTTTCTCATTATCAAATTCTGCATCCATATGTTTGCTATCAGTTGTAATTTGTGTTCGACTTGGTCCCGAAATTTTTTTTGGTCTTATTTCTTTAGAAAACATTTCCATTTCATTGTCAGATGCTACATTTATCTTTGCATTAAGACTTCTATCAAGATCAGTAGCATCCTCAACATATCTATTAGTAACGTCCTCATGTCGTGTTTTTTCTGGTGTAAACAATTTGGTTGAGATATTCTTCCTACTACTTCCTTGTTTCTTTTTTGTGGAATATATTGTTCCTTTATTAATTAGTATTACATCATTAGGAGTTTTAAGGATATCTTTCTCATCAATATCCATTGGTTTATCACCAATACCAACAATCTCTTTGGAATATCCATCAACATATTCATTTTGATATTTCATATTTGGTATCTTCTTACGAGCTGATGTGCGTGTAAAAGCAGGAGTGCTTACAGTTGAAGATTCATGATCTTTTGTCTTGTTTTTTCCGCCATTTCTTGGAGATGTATCGTTCGCAAATGGAATTGATTGATTTAGGCTTAACGTATTTTCCACATCAAGAGCTCCTAAAGATACTGAAGGCTTTTGCAATTCTTGATCGTTATATTTGATATTTGGTCTCCTCTTTCGTGTGGAGGTGTGCACAGAAGCAGGTGAGTCGACAATTACAGATTTACTGTGATATGTTTTGTTTTCAGTGCCCCTTTTCGAAGCTACATCATTCTTAATAGGAGTTGAATGTTCAAGAGCTATAATGTCTGAGGTCATGTCAGGAATTTCTGAAAATAGTTCTGTTTTTCGTAACTGCTGCTCTTCAACCCATTTTTGTACATCTGGTGAAACTTCAGGTACATATTTCATAGATTTCTTCGATACATTCACATCTTTAGTTTTACCCGGCGATGAACTTTTGCGTTTATAGGTTATAATCGGCGTTCTATTTAATAAACTATCAAATTCATCTGGGACTATATCAACTTCATCATTTTGATGTTCTTCAAATAAAATTCCCACATCTTCCACCTCGGATAAATCATTCAGTGACTGATTTTGTTGTTCTGGTATACGCAACAATTTCTTCAATCCTTTCGGACTCGTTAAATCATTTTTGGGTTCTTGTTGAATCTTAGGCGTTTTTAGTAATTTTTTTATGCCACTAACGTCAGTTAAATCATTGCGTGGCTCTTTATGTGCTCTGGGCGTTTTGAATAATTTCTTAACGCCTTTGACATCACTTAAATCATTCACTGGTTCTTTTTGGAGCCGAGGCGTTCGTAGCAATTTTTTTACTCCTCTAAGATCACTTAAATCATTCACAGGTTCATTTTGGATTTTAGGAGTTCTCAATAATTTTTTCACTCCACTCACATTGGTTAAATCATTCGCAGGTCCTTTTTGGGGCCCAGGTGTTCGTAGCAATGTCTTGACTCCTCTAAGATCACTTAAATCATTCACAGGTTCATTTTGGATTTTAGGAGTTCTCAATAATTTCTTTACTCCACTCACTTTGGTTAAATCATTTTCTGGGCTGTTTTGCCGCTTGGGGGTTCTTAATAATTTTTTGATACCACTAACATTTGACAGATTATTCTCTGGCGCTTTCTGTACTTTTGGAGTTCGCAATAATTTTTTGATCCCGCTAACGTTTCTTAAATCATTTTCTGGATCCTTTTGAATTTTTGGTGTGCTTAATAATTTCTTAATTCCATGAATGTTTGTTAGATCATTTTTGGGATGTTTTGGAGTCCTCAATAAGTATTTAACACCTCTTACATCGCTTAAATCATTCGCAGGCTCTTTTTGACGTTTAGGAGTTCTCAATAATTTTTTCACTCCACTAACATTGGTCAAATCGTTTTCTGGATCCTTTTGAACGTTTGGCGTTCTCAAACGTTTTCTATTTCCTCGAACATTTGATGAATCATTCTCTAGATCTCTTGAAACTTTTGGAGTTCGCAATACTCGTTGATTAATTGAATCATTGGTTATTTCTTTTGGATTTATGGCCTCTTCTTGTTCCATTTCAATTGTCGGATCATTATTACTCTGGTGTGATTTCATTATTTCATGAGTAGACGACCTAGAACTATTACCTAACTCATTTTCATGAGGTAAAACAGCCCAAGATAATCTTTTCGCAGGTTTTTCATGACTAATAACTCTCTGGATGACAGTATTTTCAACGCCAACATATTTATTCGGACGTAAAATAGATTTTTCAATATTTTCGCGGATACTATCATTCAAGAGGTCACGTTTTTCATCATGAGATGTGTTTAAGTCATCGCCCCTTCCTGATATACTCTTTAACCAAGAATGATTGAAATCAATCATGTTTGAATCTCTATTTCTTTTATAAGCAGCTAAAATCAATTTCTTTTCTGCAGTGTTTATATCTTTTAAGTACACTATGGAAGAAGTATCAACAGATTCTAAAGTGGAATTTCCACAGATTGATGAATTTTCCACCCGCATATTCTCCTGATTTTCATGTTCCAATCCAGGCAAGCTTCTGCGGGAGCGCAAAGTACGACTAAGATTAAATTTAGAAATCCGTTTTTCGGAGAGAGCTTTTCTTTGTAAAATATTCGTTATAGGACTAAGTGTTGTCGAAGTTTGATCGATATTGGCCTCTGAAACATTACTCGCATCACTTTCCAACATGAAAAGTTCTGATGATGGCACCTGAAAACGCAAAAGAGGACCAGTTAGCATCAATTTGAATAGGAATCTCGTTTGGATACATACCGATTGATTTAAGGATGTGTAAAGTCTTGTTCGCTTTCTGGCAGGTTCAGTCGTACTTCCATTATTATCCTGCAAAAATAATAACTATTTTAATAATTTTAATAGCGAGAGGCCAGCTATATTGCATTAGAAGCCACATTTCAAGAAAGCAAGATTTGAACCAGCCGCGGTTATTTAATCTTGATATCAAATCAAACAATGAGAAATGTATTTCAATCTTTCAAAATTTACAAAATTTACCAATCTAGCTACAAGTATCCCACGATCAGGTCATTCCGGTTTGTCCAAAAGAGATGATACCCCAAATAAACTTTTTGGATACTATAAATGGCATACATGCTATTGAAAAAGAAACGAAAAATAAATTAAACCGTAGAAACAAGGGTAAAATAAAGAATGTAGGAAAAGGTATACAGTAAAAAGATTGAGTTCTTGAACCAGAACGTAAGAGAAGTTTTAAGAAAATTAAGAGGAGATTTAAATTGGGAAGAATAGACTAAATTAAAGGAGGAATGGCACGACTTTGTAAAATGAGATTAGAGAAGGCAGATATTGGACAGTGGAGTTTTTTTAATGCTCCAGATTTTTTACAACGTCTACTCTATGTACTGTATACTTATTAAATATGGAAGTCTGTTATCACCTTTAGTTACAAATCTAGTTATTTTTATTTTAAAATCTAGTTACATTTGAACTACCAACGAAAATGTAGTTAATGTTGGAACGCTGATGGCATATATCGTTAAAAATAATATTATTAATAAAACATAACCTCAAAATATTTGCTTACATTCTTATCAAAACGAAGAACTACAAACAATGAGCAAAAAAGTGTCCGGGAATTGAGCATTTGGAAGTATTTTAATACGTTTTATCAAATAAGTAATCGGAATAGTGAATCCTTAAAACCTCACTAGGCAAAAGTGTCCGAGAATCAACCCCTGAACATGTACCAATATTCTAATACAATCTATCAAATAAGTAAACGGAATGGTGAATGCGCCGGACTACGAACGGACGAACGGATTACCCATGCAGAATGAGTGATGAGTATCGAGAAAGCACGGATAAATGAACTATTGAGTTATTTGATCCACGGGCCCCGACGCATTCTCAATTGTACTTAAATATTCAATATTGAATGTATAAAGACATGCAGCACATGCGGTATTTAATTGGTAATTCCTGAAGTTAGAAATTTTTATGGCTGAGATAACTAATTTCTTGCCGCTCAGAATGTATAATTTTATTATACATTCTGACGTTAAAACAAATATTTGACGTCAATTGCCATCTGTGACGAATGTAAAGCACTATAAGCAAGCAATCACGCGAAAATCTGCTTTACCGACGTGCCCCGCAATGAGAATTTTCCGCTAAAGCTGTCAAACGCTTCAAACTATTTATAATTGAAGTTCTAAAGTAGGTAACCTTGTCATAATTCTATGACAAGAAGTAACTATTGTATTACTGCGAAAAAATTAATTAAAACGCTCGTTATCACATTTGGAAGTCACATTTGAAGTAAGCTATTTTGGTGATTTTTTTACAACTATCTAAAATATGTCACATTGCAATTAAATAATTAAAATGTTACAAAAAGGCATAAGAGGAAGTAGGATCCTATACTCAGAAGAGCAACAAAGCGATTTTCTACAAAAGAAAATGGAATGGGAAAAAGAAAAAAAAAATGGAAAAGTAGAGGAATTAGCAAGAATAAAGGCAAATGCGCTATTGAAGGAAGAGCATTTCAAGCCCCAGATGAAATATGTATATGTGAAAACAAAGATGGAAGTCTTACTATTTTTTAAAAAGCTAGCGTGAAATCTAAATTGGCATAAAGTCGAACCCCATTAAAGCGTATTGTGGATTGATCTGAAATA
Source organism: Adranes taylori (assembly GCA_009867245.2). Taxonomy (NCBI): domain Eukaryota; kingdom Metazoa; phylum Arthropoda; class Insecta; order Coleoptera; family Staphylinidae; genus Adranes; species Adranes taylori. The sequence continues at coordinate 9,940 of WYDF02073893.1, forward strand.
TTAGGAGTATGGGTGTTCACTTAAGGATGGACATCTAAAGCTGTATGCTCGACTTTGTTTATGAACCAGTAGCTTCGTCGAACCGGTGGCTTCGAACCATTCATTTTGTAGACTAATGAATGTTCAGGAACGGGGATGGTCTTTATACAATGCGAAAACCAGGGACACGTATTCAAAACATCCGTACGAAGCCATTACGATGAACATGGAAATCATAGTTGCTCGACAGGTGACGATTGTGAGAGGGATATCGTAGAACCGATGAGAACAATCGGTCACCTGGTAAAAGTGGGTTTTTTAAGGACGCAATACTTGTCTCAGACGCGGCACTAATTACAGGGCGTATGGGATCCTTTCTACTTAGACTAAGTTTACTTAATCATTTGCAAAAGGTCTGTTATTCGAACTATTAAGGTTCTAGAAATTAATAAAGGCAGCGAGACAAAAATTCCGTGTACCTAGAGTTCGGACCCTTTTCGGACTATATACGCATTCAAGGTATTGCTGGATTGTGTTTACATTAAGCACTTAGTTTGCCAAGCTATGATATGCTCACCTATGGCGATCCCTTGTAGCCTACGGGTAATGCTCGCTACCTAGGTTGAGCAACGCGTAGGACTTGGTGAATATCTCTCTGTCCATATAGGCGTTTGGGGTATATACGCTGTGGCCTATTGCTTATGGCCAGCGAGTCTTTATGTGATTTCAATTAGTAATAATTCGTATGCCTTGGTGAATATTGTCCATGTGGGCAGCTGCGGTTTGAGGGTTGATATGCGTCTCAACCGGCTCATCTATGATGGATAGATCTGTAATGGGTACATGTGTTATAGGTAAGCGCAGGCCATGGTAAATATCCCTGAGATGGTCCGAGGAATGTTCATGAACACTGAGAACAATTATATAGTCCAACACAATAGCGTGCCACAAGCGCAAGATGGTGCGATGTACTTGCAGATATGAGTGAAATACAGATGGATTGTAGACGGGTGTCGTGCCACCCAGATATGGGAACCTGTGATTTTGTAACCGGTTACGTGATTCATTGTATGAGACATAATCCATCTCTAGAACAAACACAAACACGCTTACACAGCTACAAAATGATTTAAACCACGAACACGTGAAGGTAGAAAATATGATAGAGAACTTGTGCATAGAAATAAACGAAATAGAAATGGGAAAATATTGTGTATCGGTATTTGTGGCCTTCTAAAAAGCATTTGAGTCGGTGGATACACTGATATTATTGGAGAAGCTACAAAATCTAGGGATAAAAGGGAAAGCCTATGAAATGTTCAAATCATATCTAGATAAAAGAAAGCAATATACAAGAGTCAATGGAGTCAAAAGTGAAATGAGTTGTACAGAAAAAGGCGTACCACGTGGCTCGATACTAGGGCCTATAATGTACCTATTATGTGCCCAACACTTAAAAAACTACAGGGACGCTAATATATGTATGAGGATGACACAGTAATGATATTCGCAGGAAATTGCTTAAAAAGATTGCAAAATGAAACACAGGCACAGAATATCTTTAATGTGTGGGCGGCGTATAATAATTTGCAAATAAATAAAAAGAAAACTAAATGCATGACAACAGCGAGCAAAAATATAAGAAAGAGCATAATTAAATTAAAGATAGAAGAAACATAACTGGCAGAAGTACAAGAATATAAGAACCTAGGAATATGGATTGACAAGAAGTTGATTTGGAAAAGCAAAGAAAAAAGCGATTCCCCTAGCAGGAGTGATGAGAAATTGCGGACACAAACTGGGGAATGACACAAAAACTGGTGTACCATGATCACATTGAAGGTCACCTAAGATACCAACTGAGCATGTGGGGAAACACAAGTAAAACGGAATTAAATGCACAACAAAGGACGCAAAATAAAATGATAAAAGCAATATATAACATAAATTCATGATATGAAACAAGGTTATTATATAGATCTACAGGACTTGGAAACATACGAACTTTACGAAAAATGGATCAAACATTACTAATCTTTAGATTACTAAAAACAACTCTCCACAGGATGGAGTAACTGTATTGATAACATATTTGTTAATTTTGCTAACGCAAATTTAATAGGTGATGTTCTCAACCTAAATTTCTCTGACCATTTTGACCAACGTGTTAATTTAGCCACAATTCAATTATGAAAGTAACGAAATACGTCACCATAACTGAGAAGGGCAAAATTTTCTTTTATAATATGCTGGCTGATCTCAAGTGGGATTTCGTATCAATTGAAAATATTGATGTAAATCTAACATTTGAGATATTTGTCAATAATATAATTGACAGCTTTAAGACTGCTTTTCCGGAGAGGTTTTTACAAACCAAGCACATGTACGAATGCAATAGTGTACCGATGAGCTGCGAGCAATGCGCCGATAGGTTGCATCTGTTAATAGAATTATTACATACATATGATATTACTGAGATTCGTGAAGCCAGGAATAAATTTTGAGGAGAGTATAAAATCCTAATAAAAAGCGAACGAATTAAATCCATTGAAGCATTTATAAAATATTCAGGAAATCCAATCACGTCAATGTGGACTATCAATGAAAGAAGAAAGTCCTCTAGCAAAATGGTTTCAGAAACTTTAACTGATTTAGACATTAACGAATATTTTGCTTCCATCTCTAAAAAAATTATTGATACAATAACTAACAGTACAAAATATGAAGTAAAGAATAACATTCTCAATTTAAGGCATAGTAAATCCAGAGATCCATTCGGATAAACTGTCTCTATAATAAAAAATAACATTAATCATATTATAGAGCCACTGGTTGGATTAGTAAATAATCGCTTTAGAACAGGAGTCCATCCTAATTGTTTAAAGCTTGCCCACGTAATACCGATATATAAATCTGGTAACAGAGACGATGTCTCAAAGTATAGATCAATTTCTTGTTGCCCACTTTTTCTAAAATAATTGAGAAAGCAATAGCACATAGTGATTTCATATTTTAAGGATAATGGTATTTTTAGCAAGTTTCAATTCGGTTTCAGGAAAGGGCTTAATACAGTGATTGCTCTGACATTTTTATAGATTCAATAGATTCAACTTTTGAAGCAAAAAATTTTATGAAGATCCAATTCTGTGAACTATCAGTTGAAGGCATTCATGCAATTGAAGGCATTCAATTGCATAACGCATTCAATTCTAATTAATAAACTGAAAATATATATTATTTCGACATAACTAGTACAAGGCTCAAAGCGTCATTTCTTTCCGGACGGTTTCAGTAAGTTAAGACTACATGGTACTCTTTAAAAAAAACACTATGGTCAATGAAGTACCACAGGGTTCTGTATTGGGACTAGTGTTATTCTTAACCTACATAGACTAAGAGGAGTTCCACAAGGAACGATTCTATGCCCGCTTCCATTCTTAATATTTGTTAATGATTTTCCTCACTGTATGGCACAATACTCAAAGTGTGTACAATACGCAGATGACGCAACACTACTTAATACCGGGTATAATCTTGACGAAATAATAACAGAAAACCAAAACATGCTAAATAGAGTAATCGTATGGTTCAACTAGAATTAATTATGTATAAACCAAAATAAAACGCAGAATATGGTACTCACGCGAAAAGAAATGAATAACACTCAGAACACGTTAAGTTTCTTGGTGTAAATCTGGATCCAAAACTAAGATGGAATGAACATGAGGAGATCATGGCAAAAAAGGTGAGCAGCAATATCTATGTCCTAAGAAATTTGTCGTACATGTTATCAGAAAATGGTATGCTCATGGTGTACCATGCAGTGTGGCACTCGATAATCTCATATGCCATCTTGGTATGAGGCCATTCTCCACCGAGACATAGAATTTTCCATCTTCAAATAGTAGCAGAACTCAGGTACAGAGAAGACTGGCGTCAGGCTTATTTTTTTAAATTTCTTGCGCCGAAAGTTCCTTTAATACTTAAACGAGTTTAAAAAAATCGGATGTGATAGCGCCGGAGTAATTTTAACTTGAAAAAATGTACTATAAACATCTCGGTTCCTATGAAAGCTGGACAAATTAAACATGGCGAACTTATGTAAGACCAGGGAGCCTCAATTTTGACAGTGTGATCAACCGAATATACTAGACCGATTTTGAGCAATAATTTTTTTTTCAAACACTTTTTAGTAACACCCTGTATATTTTCTTATATTTTAGTAACCCTTATGATTCGATTTACAGTGATACCACATATGCCGGGTCTAGCTCTTATAATTTCAAAGATATTACCCATAATAACTTAAAATTTTGCAACTTCTCGCCAATGCAACCGACATTCAACAATCGAATTATATACATGTAAGATATACGTAACAGCTCATATATGCCAAGTTACAGAAAAATTATTTTACGTTGTAAGAGACATATAAACTGCTTTCGCAATTGAATAAATGTTATCAGTGGCGGGTACACATTATAACTTTTGGAGGGGCTCGAAATGATTATTTTATTGAGAAATTTAAAATTAGAAGACTGAATTTTCGCTCGCACATAGTATTATGAGTTGAATGAAAGTAATGCTAACCTCGCAGGTGTATAGAGCGCGATGTTGCCACATTTAAAATTTTACAACCTTTTTGATATATTTCAGCAACTATAAAAGATAGGACACACAACTGTCCTATAAAATTATAGGACATAAAGTTTATTTTATAGGCCACCAAAAGCTTGTAAAGTTTGTGATCGATTTACTTGAGACCGGCTATTGTACTACATTAAATATCTCGGTTCCTATGAAAGTTAAAAAAAATTAAACTTGGGAAACAAGTGTAAGACACAGGGACCTCAATTTTACGCAAAGTGTGATTCAAAAGCGGCAGTGGGGAAAATGAAGTCAAAAAATTTAGCAGACCGCACAAAAGCGGACAAATCCATAAGACTAAGGCAATCCATCCAGACTGCTCTTTTAGAAATTAGCCGAAAATAATCAAGAGGGATCGTAGGCCATGGTATACGCCGCGGCCGTAGGCCGCGGCAAAGCGGACGGTAATCCGCGCCGTAGACAAATATGGGGACCGGGAGCTTCATGGGTAGGCGGGGTATTCATGGGTTAGACTAGTGTTATTTAGTGTACCCTAAACGCTATTGTGCTAGTTGAGTTTAATGGACGACGTCAAAGGTAACAGTCAAAACTAAAAGGTTCCACTTTTGTTTTAAGCAAGATGTAACAAAACGTAGGACTTCCAGTATATGATTTTTTCCTGAGGAATCTAGCTTCATGCGTTTCTAGTAGAACTCTTCTCACGGCATATTATGGAGTCTATTACTCATTAATGACTTGGTATGTGGTCACCGCTCTCAGTGCTAACATTTCCTTGCATGTTAATTCTGCACCTTTTGTACACGGCTACAGCACTTGATTTGCTTTTAATTATCTCCCGAATTTTCATCGCGTAAAATGATCTTGTAATGGTCATTCAAACAACACAATTAGTTTGACGTTGTTTAATAAACTCCCACTAAGTACACGTAACTTGCCATTTAGAGAATTTAAAAAACGAGAGAATTACGATATTTTTAAAAGCCAAACCTCTGTAGAACTAGACTGAAAATCTCAACCACCAATTGTTGACTTTGAGATTATATAACTTAATTGTTTATTTATTGTTGTAATGATTGTATTGCATTGTGCTATAATTTGTATTGTACCAAGTGATGTTACTATTACCTATTTATTTACCTTTTATTGACGTTTGCTATTGTAATTATATATTGTACGTATATCTAAAAATGCAATAAAGTGATATTCTATTCTAATGAACCAATAGAAAAAACAATAACAATACTAAAACAAAGTAATAAGAACCTCGATATCAAAGAATAGATAGCAATATATAAAAATACAAACAAAACCATACTCTAATAAATGAACTCAACTGCAAATTCGATAGCATACTGGCACCACTCAAATTATTATACAAACAAAACCAAGAAGACATCCATAGATAGGCAACAATGCAATAGCAACATTTCACCATCCAGAAGGAGAGAGGATATCAACAATCGCTTGAAAATGGCCGACATGCATCGCGTATGTAACAAGCAGTGCTTACGACAGGTTTTGGTATAAATAATTGAGCCTCCTCCTTCCTTTTCTTTTATCCGCCACTGGCTCCTGACTGAGATTCACGGAAGGAAGTGATTAGGAAAGCTTGGGCGTTTCATATATTGTAACGCTAATGGGTAAATTTATTTCATTGTCCTGAAAGTTAATATGTCACAAAAATCTAATAAACACGCCATGTGCCATGTGGTAAAAGTTGAAAACTGTTACTTTAGAAATCCAAAAAGTTATTTTATCTTACACACACGATGTAAAAGAAAAAATAACTCTTTAAATAAAACCATTTCGTTAAAATCAATTTCAAAATGATGTTTCTTGTGTTGAATAAAAATGGTGTAATACCGTAAATTCTGCTGAATCGCTAGATAACTCGATCACCGACGAATCGGACATGATCGATATATTTTCAATATCTGAATTATCTTCAACATCATCTTCAATTTCTCGCGTCTCAAATACATCGGAAGATGAACTCGCATATGATGTAGTCGAAGACATTGATGGAAAGGGTTTCAATGAACGGCGCATTTTTGATGCTGATGTAGGTGTTATACAACCTGTCAAAATTTAACAAAATCAAATTTTCAAACCAATACAGATATCAATCAAAAAACCTTTAGGAGTACCATCCGTTTCTACAATTTGAACACTTGATGATTTTCTTAATTTCATAACAGAGTGGGATAGAACTGGAGTATTCGTGCTTGGTGTCTTAAAGTTACTTTCATCAGTCAGAATATTTGAAATTCCAACTACGCTTGCATCATTAGTCTGTAAATATAGTTATTATTAAAATCTTAATAATTATACTTTAAAATTCTTTAAAGCTTTCAATAGGTGACAATAACGTAACGCGGGCGAAACCGCCCAGGGCGGCACTTTTTGGGGGCGGGAATATTTCACAATAAAAAATAATATTTTGTAATCTGAATGAAAAATTAATTTGAATCATTTCTTTTCATGTTTTTCTCGCACCTACAATTTGAGCCGATTAAAATGGGCACGGAACTGTTTATTATTTAAACTTCATATAATTATTATACGTCACGAAGTGAAAGTATTTTCGACGAATAATAATTATATGAACATTATTATGGAAAACTAGTGTTCCAAAACTCCATTTAATAATAATTTGCATTATACGTGAGCTTCCAAGCCCAGCAAATTCAAGTTGACATGTTTCGTGGAAACGATCATCAGAATAGGAAAGGATCATCTTCAGAACTATTAATGGCTAGCTAAATATATAATTTGATAAGAACAAGAGAAATTTTACAAAACAAAATTTGTTTAACGGAATGAGAAAATTTTATATTTAAACTATATTTTCATTTTGCAGCGTAACACCGCCATTTTTGACGGTTAATACTGATTTATAACCGAAAATACATAGCAGGCGGAAATCACTCTATCTAAGGTAATCCATTTGACTACTTCAAACTTTACTAACCAGAAGAGTGAAATTATTATCTTGTTACAATTAACAAAATATACCCATTTGAGTTATATAAATTTACTCAAATTTTATCAAAATTATAATTATAAAATTTTAATTTGCGCAAGACTTGTTTTGCGAAACAGTTGAGCGCAATGTAAACGTCACATAAAAGACCATTATTTGTATAATTCATTGACTTAATTTTACAAAATCGAGTTAAGGAAAAAAAGCTGTCAAATAGTAAGCGAACTAAAGATATGAAATGCAAATTCGTACAAAATATATAAAAAATGAATTCAATTTTCGAGTTTTATACAGAGAAATCAATATATTTATTTTTGTAGATTTTTCTTAATGTTCACCTGATCTTTAGAGGTTTTGATAGCATCTCTAATATTAGCTGCTGTTAGAGATCTGCTACGTCTGCTAGGTTTCAATTTAGTTCCATCTTGAAGATCGAAAGATTTGGTGAATGATTTTGATATCTCACCGGTCAAATCAGATGTTATATACAACGTAGATCTTGTGGCTCTTGTTGATAGATGTGATAATCTGAAAACAATTTAAAATTAGAAATGTTTATAATTAAATTAAGTATTTCAGAATATACAGGTCCTGATAAAAATAGGTTATCCAAGTCCAATTGCTCTGTTTTCACATTGGAAAGAAAAATTGTTTCAAACTAGAAGCGCTAAGTTTTACATTCTGAACAGCAGAGAATAGGGATGAAGTAATGAAATTCGCGATGCGTTTAGACGCAGGAGCAAGAGACCGGTACGCGCTTAGCGTCCACACACACCAGCCATACATCGGTACAGTGATGCGTCGATTGTTGATGAAAAGTAGAGTAGAAATTTTCATGAGATAACGATACACGGTTTTAATTAGAAAGACGGGGATAGATTTCTGCCGTCTTAAAACTAGCAAATGTCCAATATTTTAAGACGTGGCTTTATGAATTTTTTGAAACTTTATTCACATTCTTTTTGTTTTTATACATAAAAAAGAATTAATTGATTGTTGAACTGTTTAAAGTATCATGAGAGCAGAATGCATTAAGAGGCGTCTTAAGGGAATAATTTTGGATTTACATGATTTAGTTTTTTATTAAAGAAAAAGCAACTATTTGATTGGTTAACGATTGAAAGAATCAGAACAGCAAAATGTTTTAAGAGATGCCTTTATGATTTTTTTTTATACTTGATTAGCTTTTTTTTTAATAAAAAGGAATTGATTGTGATTCTTGAACATTTAAAATATCAGGGCTGCAGAATATTTTAAGCACTTTTCTGTCCATTCATCAATCCTTATACCACATCTTGCTGGGGTTTTGGCCTGATATATTCATTGTATTTTTTGACGCTCCGGTCAGTTGCGTTCAGTAGATTTTTAAACTTAAATGTAACCAGAGGTTGGTGGCAGTTATTTTTAAATATAAATTCTTTACTATTATTTTGTTTCTAATTAAAGAGATATTGATATATTATTCAGTGAAGTTAAACGCATTATCATAATGGCAGGTTGTCAGATATTAGTTTATTTATTTCAATAATTCGGATTAGGACATTGAACAAGTTCTTTGAATTATTCTTAGTAAATAATTTATTAAATTGTGACTAATTTTCTACTTCAAAACAAGCTAACAAATAATTAACTTTTAAATGTTGACTTCTGTGTTGTATATTTATTTGTGTATCAATCATAAATTATACCGGTGGCGTATTATTTTTCATGAAGATTTATTTGGACAATACCGCTTTGTATTTTTTATGTGGAATTTCCAATCCTACTAAATGACAAATAAATTGTAGTGATTAGCTAAAAAAAATTTTTTATAATCCAAATAAACATTAATAGGTATTTGCTTATTAAATTATTCCAATTTATTAATCGTTTTAATTGATTGTGAATAAAATATTTAAAAAACAATAGATCCTGTAAAACTTCACTGAGTTTTATTTATGAAATGTAAATTTAATATCTAGAACAGTATCTGTTTTAGTAAGGTTAAATTTTTGGCCTTATTCAGACATAGGTTTTAAAAGTTATTAGTGAATTTTTAATGGGATAGTGTGTATTATTCAAACCCCCCTTATTAATAATTTATTAAGACTGAGCACGTTCAAATTTAGTTTATTCTTTTTACCCTTCACAGTCCTTAGTCATAAAAATAACCGTGACATTTATGGTGGAGGCGCCGTTTTGAACCCCTTTTGCAAAACCCTCGCAATTTTGCATTTTTCGGAAAATATTTTTGAAAATTACATATTTTTAATTTTTCCTAAAAAAATTATTTTTGTTCATTTTATCAATCGAATACGCCGGATTTATTATTTTATTGCCTAATTCGTTGTAATTTTTGTAAAATTTGCGATGAATTTTCTGACTTTTCGGAAATCTCCAAATTTTTAAGAAAAAATATTTTAACGTAACAGTGCTGTTCTATTGGCTGATTGACGCAATTAAATCTCATTTTTTACGTGATTTCTCAAAATAAATTTATTTTTGCACTTTCAACATGGTTCTGATACACAAAATTGAAAATAATATGGTTCCCGAATATCTTCAAATAGTAAAAAAGAATAAAGATATTCACCAGTACAGTACGACGAATTTTTTCATTTAACACAAAAACAAGAATACATACTATAAAAAATCTATATTTTAGAGGCATGTCAGAATACAAGTTGCCCAAATTTGTGAAACAAATAGACAATATACAAATTTATAGATGAAATTAAAATACTTTTAAAAGTATCACTCTATGTATCAGACTAATTATTCGATTGTCCACACCATTAAATCTTGTTTTTATACATAATTTTTCAAGATCTTGTTTTGACTTTTTTTGAAAAATTTGATTTTTCGAAATTAATTTGTTTTAGCATTTTAACATCACAGTGACTAACTATTCGATCTCAGGATTTGGCAAAATTTTGTGTTTCAAGTTCTTTTTTGAAAATGTTGTGATAGTTCAATAATTTAATTTCCATCGAAATAAAGCAAAACAACTATATTTGAATAATTTTCTAGTGCTGTCATAATTTTTATACTAAATAGTGTATATCATATTTTTATGTTTTATTAACATTTTGAAAAATTTATTTTAATCAATTGATCTATTGTGATAGAATAATAAACATATTTAAATGATTTTATGTAAATGGTACCATCAAATTTCTACCAAATAGGCTAAATTTTTGTGTTTTATTAGAATCTTGGATTTTTAAACGATACCAAAAAATTTTCTAGATTTTTTGTTGAGAAGCCTGTTTTCTTTGTATCTATTGGGTTACTAATAGGAATCATAATGGCTTGCGGGTAGTGGTCGCTTAATTTTATTTTTGTCACTGTTGGTTTAGTAAATTGATTATTATTGATAAATATATTATCTAGGCAGCTTCTGGTCGAACCTGTTACTCTAGTTGATTCGTGAATAGTTTGGAAGAGGTTATAATAGTTTAATAACTGATTAACTTCTTTAATTTTAGGTGTATTTTCAAGGAAATTTTTGTTAGTCACCTGCCAGACAAATAATAATATCGCTGTCAAATTAATCATTAATTTCATCTAGTGCTTCCTCTAATAGGTTTAGAAAGATGTTCCATTCTCAAGTAGGTGTATAGTACAATAATTTTATGTTTGGGTAAGAAAATAGCTATTATTTCGCAATGCTTTTCGACAGACGTATTATTTATTGTATCAATAGCGTGGGTTTCCAGATTATTTTTTACAAATATATTCACACCACCATGTAGATTCTCGTTACGGACATATTTAAAGCTATTATAATTTGTGATATTATATAAGTTTTCCGTTTTTTCAGTAAGCCAAAGCTGAGTTAGGCAAGCGATAGCAATTTTTTCTTCTACCATTAGTGCTTCTACGGCATCTAGTTTGTTAGCTATGCTTTGAACATTGAAATTTAGGACTTTTTTGTAGATTTGCTATGCTTGATCTGACTGTACGGTGATCTTGTTACATTCTGTGATTTGGATGTGTTAAAATTATACCTATTAAATGCTACTCCACGAGGCCAGAAATGAGGTTCAGATACTTTTTCTTTGTCACCACCTACTTTAAATGCTTTGTTTTGTGTGTCCGAGATGGGAAGTTAAGATAAACTGATAACTCCATTTATCTCTAGTGATACATAACCACACTTTTTTTCGTGTTCCTTTAAAGGTATTTATTGTCTTATTTTTATCAGTTCCTAGTTTTGTTTTCTTCTGAGAATTAGTAGATGTGGGTCGATTATATGCTTCCTCTCTGAACTGTTTTTCTTGGTTTGCACTTAATTTTGTATGCTCGATAAGCGTATTAGTGTTTCCTAATGGTTGTGTTATTTCCATTGTTTTTATTGCTTGTGCATATGAAATTTGATTGTCATGTATAGCTATATCTTTTGGTAGTTTATCTTTTCTTGTTGAATTGTTAGGTTCAAATAGCTTTAGTGATATTTTTTGTTTTGAGATTTGTTTCCTTCAGGTTTATATTACCCTGTTCTTTGAGGGAGGTTTAACTGTAGAAATATTTATAGAATAGTTATTTGAGATGTCAGTTTTTTGCACGATAGAGCTGCTTTGAGTTTGCAGCATACCCTTTAATGATTCTGGTAGATTTGCAATTGTTTGTAAAGTTGTAACGTGGATTTTATTTCGTTTATTTCTTTGTACAACTTTTCTATCATTTTTTGCTGTGTGTAAATGATGTTGAAATGTTTTTAGGTTATTTTTATTTACCTTTATGTATCGTGGTTTAAATCATTTTGTAGATGTGAAAGCGTGTTTGTGTTTGTTCTGGAGCCGCATTGTATCTCATACAATTAGTCTTCGCCAAATCCGGGAAAATCCATTTAGATTCGTTCACTTGCCACTCCCTTATTTATGCACTCATCACATTTCCACTCGTGAAGTTTACCAGTCTTATATAGATTAGTATATTTTTCAACAGAGATGTTAGTACAACGTAAATGAAAGGTTTTGTTGCATTTTAAATATTTACACAATATTTTATCATTGTATTTGTTATTATTTTTACACGACAAACATTTGTCCGCCATCTTGTATCAATTTGAGATGAATATCATTATTAATATAGGTACATGACTGACATAAAATAGATTGATGACTTTAATAGTATGTTTGTCAGTCCAACATTCGTTTCAAGTAATGATGGATCGTCATTTGAAGCTCCACTATCATAAAATGAGGGAGTTAGTCTTTTATCAAATACAAAGCGAATAATTATTTATGAAAGAGTTCCTCTCTTTTTTCAAAAGAGGAGTTCCTGTTTTTCTTTTCCTCCGTTTCTTTTCAAAAGAAGAGTTTCTCTGTTTTTCAAGCGAGGAGTTTCTTTTATTCTTTACAAAAAAGGAACTCAAAAGAAGAGTTCCTCTTTTTTTTTGTTTTAAGTAAATTCGTGAGGATAATATTTGTATACTACGTGACGACCTCTTTTGATGCACATAGCATGCGACAGTTGTAGCGTCGCCCGTTATATTATATTATAATTAAATTTTATTTTGGATAAGAAAATAAGCGTTAAGCGTTTTCTTGAGATTAAATCAATAAATCTACTTATTCTTTATTTATTTAAAAAAAAAACAAGAAACTTCATCAACTATAGTCATTTACTTAATGCTTGCAACTATTTTCAATTATTATAAATTTGAAACATTGAGTATTTAAACTTTTACTTTATTTACAACTAAAGATAAGGGTTTGCATTTGTTGATATTTATTTGGAGCCTATTCTTAGTTCATCGTAATTCTAGTTTGTGCAGATCTTACTGGAGCGCAATACAATCATTGGGATCACCGATGACCTTGAATATTTTCAGGTCGTCGGCATATAGTAACTTAGAGCACTCTAGTATCTCTGGAAAATCATTTATATATATAGAAGAATTTCAATTTTCATTCATCTTATTGACTACTTGTGACAGGACCTTTGTTAGTAGAAACGCTTATACTAAGAATGACATTTCCTATCGATCACTGACATATGAGAGTATCTTTTTGAGACAATCCTGTATAAAGTTATAATGACTTAAACAAGATATTACATGTACATTGAAATTAGATTTTCTGAAAATCAGTAATTATTGCATGTAATACATACCCAATTTCGTCAGTAGTTTTAATTAGATCGTCTCTAGTTGAACCATAAACTGATTCTTCTGAATGTTCGATTAAAGATCGCTCAAAACTGTTTATAGTTTTTTCCGCTCGCGATAAATTTCCAGCCATGGATGTGGACCGTCGACGATTTAATACAGCTGGTGTACTGGTCGCCTTTCATTAAACATTTAAATATACGAGACATTAAAAAGTTAGCTCAACCTTTTGATTTCAATGTATTTTAAAAATTCTGGATTTACGTGCGCAAACGTAAGTCGCAACGCAAGAGTTCGTCAAGATTGAACTTCTGCGTCTTACGGTTTCATCTTTAACAGATACCTAGAAATGATGATGAAACCTAAATAAAATTGTATAAATTATGTAGAAACATAATTAATAATATTTTCTTGCAGATATTGATTAATTACAGTATTTGTCTTTTTTATAACTTTCATTTTTTGTTGTGAAAATTTAAAAATTCATCCAAATTTAATGTTTCGGCATTTTCTTTAGCATTAGCAAATTTTAGAAAACATTTTCTGTGGCAATTTTTTTCTAACTAGAAAAAAGAATGATCTGTCAATACAAACCTATAGAGAGAACAAATGACGAGCGGTTATGGAGGAGGAAAAAAGGAAATGAGAGGAGGTTAGCAGGATGAGTGGAAATGCTACGGATGAGAACGCGGAGGATATAAAGAAAGATGAAGTATTAGAGTAAATGAGAAAGTGCGACAGACTGTGATGGAATTGCAAATGAAATTTGGAGATATCTGAATAAGAAAGTAATTGAAGCATTCGTAAGAAGCTGTGATTTGAAATGGGTTGGAGAGTATGTCAGGAATGGAAAGAAGGTGAACTAATCTTGATATATTAGAGAGCAGGTGGAGAATTATAAGGGGGTTAAAATGATGACTATATAGATTATTTGGAAGAATAATGAATAAGAGGATTGTGAGATATTTGAGTGAGAACAGGATGTTTTTTCTTTACTTTAAGATACTCTTCTTCTTCTTCTTCGTCCAACGTCGTGGCCGACGTGTGGTGACTCTATGGAGGATGTTTCTGTGGTGCAGGGCG
>WYDF02073894.1:0-11362 GCA_009867245.2 Adranes taylori
CGAAACGTTTGCTGATTTGTTGTTTTTTCAATAAAACCTGATGTCCAATTACCGATGATTTTCATTTGATATAATAATAACAACCATATAAAATTTATTTCATTTAAAAACAATTCAACAAAAAATTGGAAAACATGATTCATATGACAGAAAATATTTTAGGTACTAACCCCTTATAGTGAATTTACGTATTATAGCAATGACATTTCAACTCAATAATCCAGTGTAATAAATCCTAATGGTGGCAGTTACAAGCAATGTAATTATAACAGTGTTTTAACTACAAAATAATAAGTGCATGATCAAAATTGCTCAAATTGCTCAACAGGCAACAATTTAAAAAACAATGACAAGAGTCTCACTCTGTAACTATTCCTTAGTGGAATTCCAGAGAATTACAACACAACTTTTCTCTAATAATATGTGCTCTATTATTTTATATCTGCCAAAAGGCTATGTTACTATTACATAAGTACACCTTTACTACAAATTCAAATTAAACTTGACAAATAAATTCACTAATTAAGCAGTAACATTGCTTTGGGTAAATGACTGACACAAACTGAGTATGATTCAATTAATTAATTCACAATCCTGATTAAAATTCACAACCTGATTAACTAAAGATTTTAACCCCCCTTACTTTGAAAATCACAAATCTTACTATAATAAGCCTGCAAACAATAACTAATTTCTTGGTTGAGTTAACAACCAACAAAGATTCACCAAAATTAAAATAAAATAGCATAAAGAGCTACTCCGCCATGATTGATAAAAATTGTAGTTACACCGTTACACTAGCGCATGATAACCTCTTCAAATTATCGAGAAAAGTACCACCAACGTCACAATCAGATCAA
Source organism: Adranes taylori (assembly GCA_009867245.2). Taxonomy (NCBI): domain Eukaryota; kingdom Metazoa; phylum Arthropoda; class Insecta; order Coleoptera; family Staphylinidae; genus Adranes; species Adranes taylori. Next base: position 861 of record WYDF02073894.1, read on the forward strand.
ATCGTCAAATATTGCCTTCTCTGTCTTTCAACATGTTGCCCATATTTCTACCAATTTTACTAATGTTCAATCCCACTGACGGTGTCTATCGTAGAAATTAACCTAATTAATGATTCTCCAAAAACAGTCGCCTCACAAACATTCCAAATTACCCCAAAATTCCCAAAATCGCAAAATCAAATTCCAAAATTTATAATAATCTTTCCAAAATAATACCAACAGACTAACTCAACTCACTAATAGAGGGCGCCGTCGCTTTGCCAACAGCCGTTGTGCCCATTCGCAAGTAAGTATCAAATCGGCAATAATAATAACCTATCAAAATAATATTTACCTATTCAAAAGTATTTATCCAAAATTTCACGGATATTTATATTCAAACCTCTGAATCAACTTTACAATTAATTGAAATCAATTTAAAGCACACTAGAACCTCACTGGTAATTCTCCTTAGCTGACATTCATCAAATACTATTGAAAACAACAGCTTCGAATTTCTGATAATTCAGACACCCATAACGGAACAACAGTGGACCCTTCCAAGGTCCACTGTTGTTCCACTGTTTAGTAAAATGTATTCAGCATTGTACAAGTTGATAGTGACTTTTAACACTTCACTCGTCATTTACTAGGAACAGTTAGTGCAAATCGGAACTCGCAACGCGAACACTCAGATATTATTTTCTGTTGAATACTCCGAAATTGAGCTGACACGTCAGTTAAGTTGAACACGTCAGACACGTCAGTTAAGTTGAACTATATTATTAGGAACTTGATTACTTCAACGATAATAAACCTCTTTTAACAACAGACTGTTTTAGCTTATCAATAACTAAAGCAATGTAATCTCAAGAGCATATTAACCTAATACGACAATATGCACCCTTAGAGTACCTTCGGAACATAAACAAAATTCACCTAAACTACAAGTAATTCTATTTACAACGTACTACTATAAACTCGCAATGGGAGCAAAGAAATAATAGCCTCTGTTTAACAGCAGAGACAAGTTTTATTGCCTGCTTGAACTCTTTGAGAAGTAGTTAGAAACAAAATCCAAGTAAAGTGAAAAAGAAAAGCAGTGTCAGGTATTCTAATGTGATCATAATTGCAAAATAGAAGGATGCAAAAGAAATTTCGTACATGTTTACCTTTACAGGTTTTTTTTAAATAATTTGATGAATTTCACAGAGCGAGTACGAGTAAAACTAGAACCTGGCTCCAAATGGAATGAGTATAAGGGAAGTAACAAGAAATGTATCATTTTTTCTTGTTTAAAAATACTAACAATCCCGAAACTTTCTAAATGTATCATAGACAAATTCATAGACAAAAGCTTTCAGTAGCTAGGGAAAAAGTTTTTAAAAGTTACAAATTAATTAAAAATACAATAAGATTTTTTTGTTGATTGAAAAATGGTTCATGGGGGCTAACGAGAGTAAAGAAGAGATTGTAATAACACAAGCGGGTGTTTCCCGTACCATAAAAATACTTAAGAGAATATATTTTTGGAGTAATTTAGAAGATGACGTTAGGACTCATGGCGTTCGTTCGGATTTATGCAGTTTGAGTAAAATAAAAGAATAAAACTGATTGAGATTAATTTATATATTTACAATATATTTATTTGAAATAATATTATATGATTATATTTACATGTTATCAATTAATAATCACTGAAATTGAATTAATTCACTTAAGTTGTAAACATGTTAATGTTTAATTGCGCGAAACGTGTCATTAATGCTATTTAAAAAATATATCAAATATTCCACAACATATTGTAGTCAATAATTATCATCTTGGATTATGTCTTATTAAAACAATGTTGTTTAAAGTTTCTTCACAATTAGCATACGCGTGTGTTTATTATAAAATATTATTATATACAAGTAGTCCTCGCATATTACCACACCATCCCCCTAACAAAAAAAAATTTCGCAACCCAAAAATATATGCCAAAAATTTTTCAGGAGGACCAAACAACCCCATCAACCATTCCTATTGCTTAAACAAGATTGTCCTATTCTTGTGGATTTCCATATTCTCGTTACTCACTCCTATTACTAAATTGGGACCTTTGACCTGTAGCACCCTATACGGACCTTTATATAACGGGTCAAACATATAACACGGAAGTGCTGTATGTCTTCACCAAAACTAAATCATTCACTTGAATTATTTGTGGCGAACATTATCTATCAAACTTCTTTTTCCTTTCTACCTTTGAACGAATCAAATTTTTTCGAGTATCGGCCTATGCCGTTTGCAATGTAAATTTTAATTCTACAGGATAATCTCCAAAGCAATATAAAGGTTCTATTTCATTAGTAATGACTGCTGCCAATGTTGGAAGTTTCCCAAAAACCAGTTCGTGAGGTGTATACTGAGTATTAGTGTGAACAGTATTATTATATGCAAAACACCAAAACGTAATTAGAACGATTCGGCTGCCTGCATACGTAAATAAGCTCCTAAGTTGTCTGAATTCTCGAGACTCTCAATTGACTCATGATGGAAGCCTGTACTCGAGAGTTACTTAATCTGTAAAATTGTACACACTTCGTCAGAAACCTTATTCATAAATTCTGTAACCCGGTCACTTGCAATTTTAGATGGAATTCCATAAAGAAAAAGAAAATTTCAACAAAATCTCTAGCTACAGTATGAGCCTCTTTATCTGGAATGGCATAGCATTCTACAAATTTAGACAATTCATATTGAAGTGACAGAGTATACTTATTATTGTTTTCATCTGCTCGTAAGAGACCTATCAAATCTAAAAATACTTTATCTAGTGATGTACTAGCTGTAGTGTTACACGCAGTTTATGCGTCTATGTATGCTTATGTTGCTGGTTTGCGTCACATTTTTCAATAAAACTCCTCTTCTCCTCAACGTCATCGTCTAAATTACTCCAAAAATATTTTTTCTTAAGCGTTTTTATGGTACCAGAAACACCCACATGACCTCCAGTATTCAACTTGTGGAAATAATTTATTAACAATTGTCTTTCCTCCTTAGTTAAAACGTTTATACGATCTTGTAAAATTGTTACTTTCAAATTGCTCTCTTTCAAATTATTTCGAAAAGTAATCAATTCTTTGAATACTGTCATTTTTAAATATAATTATGTTAGAAATTCCTTGTTTTACACATATTTTCTACAACTGGTTAAAACAATTAGCTGTACTATCTTTTGTTATCAACGTAATATCACATACATACAATACGCCATCCGATGTGTTTAAACATACACTATGTAGACAAAAAATTCCATTTATAGCGGTTAACCTTTTAAATTTACTACAGTGGGCTACGCGTAGTTCAACAGATTGTATGGATCTTTTTAACAGTTCAACAACTGGATGTTGATCACTCCCCTTTTGAATCTCACTAAATTCCCTACTCTCTAATTGATTTTCTGATGTTAATTCATTTTGCAATTGCTTTTTGGCTTGTCATCATGTTACTACATACACGTTTTCCTGATTCTGTAACATATTTCTGAGTTCCGTGAACTCAATTCGTGATAATACGGCTTCTACAACATTTTCTTTTCCACGAACATAGCTGATAGTAAAATCGTATTCCTCTAAAGCGAGACGAAATCTCGTTAGCTTACTTGAAGGATTAACCATCTATTTCATAGCTTCTGATACCCCGCGAGGAAATTCTTCCATATTTATTGTCCTAAAAAGAAGTCAAAAAAAAAAACGTAATAACATGCTTATTGATGCTGTATCTCCTATCACAAGAAAAAGTTCGATAGGAGACTGCATACCAATTGCCAGTCTTGTCCTGTGAAGGCAGCTCTTGTCGTCAAATAGTAAATACCAATAAGATTTTAAAGTGTAATATAAACGTAATAATATGCTGTACTAAGTCGTATGGTGCCTTTAGGTTGTATGCGCCTCCAGTGGTACTTATTATTGTAGAAGGCTAATAAGATCCGAGTTTATTATTACCAAGAAAAAAAGTGTCATCCGTATGGGGTGTATATCCATTTTAGGAGAGCAAGTGGATTTTCTACTACTAAATCGCTATCATCGTGTGTAAGAGGTTTTATGTTTAGAAGTAGACTGGTTCTCAGCGCGTACATATGGATATAACTAACAAGTACACCTAAATAGAGGTGTTTAATGAATCGAAAGAATTTGCATTTCTAGGTGGGATGGCTGGATTCCAAGAAAAATTATTAGTCGATGTGTCACATTGCCTTAATACTTATAGTGCTTAGTACAGTGCGCTGTGCCGTCAACGGACACTTGTCCCCATTTATGCTAGCTCGTTGAAAAATTATATCATTATTATGAATAAAACTTGCTGTCTTGCCTATGGAATTTCATATTTATGTGAATTTTTACTTTTCTTGTTGGCATTGTTTCCTTTAGAAACATTATAACTGAACTATACAAATTTCTCAGAAATTAAGAGTTGATACTCTAATGTCTATAAAAGCAAACCTACCTAAATGTATGCATTACTACTTAATTTTATACAAAATAATAGTATATACGTTTGTTGGTTACATGGAATATTAATTGAGTTACGTTAATTCGAGCCAAATTAAAATCGGGTAAAATAAAGGCAAGTAATTTCATTCAATAATATTGCTTTTATTTCTCTTTTATACGATCTTATTAAATTCTCTTTTTTGCTGACTTCTATTGTATCAATTTTGCTCAAATTTCAGTTCGCTTAGAGTAAGCCTTTCTTATTTTCCCGCCCATTGAGCTTGAATTCTCGTCACATTTCTGATGTGATAAATTTCTAATGCACTAATTCTTAATGGAACATTTTTATTACAGTAAGAGGTAGATATAGAGGGCAGATATAGGGGAGAGGCGTTAACACAGTTCAAACCACCATTCTATTCAAAATTTATAGTCAGAATTAAATAGAAAGATCCGGACATTGACAGGCGCTGCAACATATTCGTGAAGGCGGTAGGCGCTTAGGACTAAAAATTAATAACGACAGGACAAAATACATGGTCGGCACGACAGAAAGGGAAAGGTCCTGCGTGTTGAACCATTTGGAATGCGAATAAGGAAAGTACGAGAAAGGCGGGGAGTTCAAGAACCTAGGGGCCCTGGGGACTAAGCACAACGAGATCAGTACAGAGATAAAAGCACGCATTGCCATAGGGAACAGATGCTTCTATGCTTTTAAAAGCTAATGAAATCCTCAACCCTCTCTAGACAGCTCAAGCTCTTCATATACCGCATCATAATTCGAACAGTGGTGCTATATGGAGGTGAAACTTGGACGCTCACTGAACGTAACAAGAATCTGCTCCGGGTGTGGAAAAGAAAGGTGCTGCGAAAGATCCTCGGAGCGATTTGTAAAGATGGCGAGTGGCGCATTCGAACAAACCAAGCGGTATATTAGCTCGTAAGTTTATGATATTGCTAACGTGATGAAGAGACGGCTCCGGTACCTGGGGCATGTTATAATTCCCAAGATAAAATTCCAAAGAAGACTCTCCACCAACAACCGGGTGGTAGAAGGAAGCCAGACAGGCCAAGGATTGATGATGTCAGAGAGGATGTTCAGGTGCTTGGGATCAATTTGAGCGCCCTCCAATATTCATTATTTGGACCCAATACTAACAATATTTATTAAGAGTATCATGTTATAGATTTAATAAAATATTTGTTCTTAGGAGTTTTCTCGTAGGTCGTTTTGCTGCTAAGTTTTGCCTTAATATCTTAACGTTGCACATGAAATTTATATCTTATGTTTAACCTTCACAAATGGATGGTGGCCATACTAAAATCATATATAAAACCACTACTGAGTGAGCATTTGTAAAACACAAGACGGCAATCACATGCAACACCTACAGGTACTGGTTTAGAAAGTTGCAGTACTATCACGTCTCATCACTTGTACTTGTACCATTGTACCCAGATTGTACTCTCACTCTGGCCCCATTTGTAGTAGGTAGGTTGCTACTTTAATTTCGGGCAAACAAAATATTTAGAATTCAAAAAATGGCTTTATTGATTTTCAAAATATTCCCCCCTGACAATCTGCGCACTTTTTCATACGAATAAAGTAATTGTCATACAGTCTAGTTAAAAAAGGGGTAAACCTCGGAATGAAAGATAATAAGCTACAAAGTTGTATAAATCTATGTTACGACATTTTATAAGTTAGCTCAAAAGTCTGATAGAATTTCGTGTATGCGAGTCAAAATATTCAAGGTCAAATATCACGAAAACCGGTTCTAAATGATATTTGGAGTTATTAGAAAAAAAGTAGAGCATAAAATTCTCTACAAATTTGGTCTTAGAGCAATATTTTATAGAATTAACAGTTCTTGAGATATAGCGCGAAGAGTGGGAAGCGTTTAGCCGTATGTATGATAACGCTAGGTCAACTGCGGAATCCAATACATCGGTGGAGAAAATAACTGGTTTGAACTTTAATGAAGCAAAATTAAAATGTGTCTATAAAGTTCTAGCAGTAAACAAAGCCATCAAGATTTATAAATGTAAAATTTCCGTTGATCCATTGCTACTCTTCCAGAGAATAAATGGTAACAAAATGTTTGAAAGTAATCTGAAAGAATATCTACAATATGAACTCAGTCCGTATCTGGCATCATTTGATGATACTGGCTTATAACAATATGGCACATGTTTGTATCGAACTGGATGCAGATAATGTAACATAACATTATCGATGGTGGTTTTCTTTTGCATCGCGTCAAATGTACTCAATCACATCAGCAAGAATTATTCTTAAAAAAATGGCAAGGGCAATATCGAGTCACAAATGACTTCGTCTAAAACTTTCGATAAGTATCCTCGTTCCAAAAAAAATATTTTATTCTTGCACGCCTTCAGTTGATGTGACACAACATCTGCGCTTTCTGTCAGAGGAACATTAAAATGTTCGAGAAACATTCCAATTTGGATAAATCAGTTCAAGTATTTCAGCAAGAAATCTGCTCTCCAGAAACATTGTTGGAAAATGGAGTACGTGTGTTTTTCGCAATGTATAATGCTCCAAACACAGTATTGATAATTTTCGATATACGCAATTCATCAAATTAACAAGACTCAACAAACCGGTGCAGTTATCATCTCTTCTACCTAAAGTGCAGCAGTTCGACAGCATATCAGTCGTGCCTACTACCAGATCCAAACTTGGTTAGGATCTGGAATTTCGAATCCCAGGGGATGGCTACTACAAAATGAATCCCTGGAACCGACTACAACATTATTACCACCAGAATCAGAAGAAGTCCTCAATACGATATTTTGCAATTGCAAGAAAGTCTGTGGTTCGAGTTGCGGATCTAGAAAATTAAGGTTGTAATGCTCCTCAGTTTGTGGTCGCTGTAATGGAAAATAGTCGCTGTAATGGCATGTCTCAGGGCTTCATCACATTAAATGCTCTTGATGAAGAAAGTGAATATGCATCTGAAATTTTTGAGGCTTTAGAACCAAATATAACAGACAACGAGGATGATGATAATGAATTGGAAATTCAAGTTGAGCAACCAGAAGAGGAAGACGATGACGAACAAGACGGATATTAAGCTGCATGATTGCTATTAATAATGAGTAACAGAAAACAATCCCCCTCCCATTTAAATTTGAATTGTAGTAGATTTACAATAAACTGATGGTAAAGAAATAAAGATGTGTTTATTTGTAAATAAAGATGTGTTTCAATTATTTCAGTTTAATATCTTATTTATTAAAATAATTTAACTAAATATTATGAATATTATCTATAAAGATCGTTTATTAATGAGTCAATAACTAAGGTTTCTTCATAATTATAATATTTTAAGTTAATAATTAACTTTACAAACTGTACTATGTATTTGCTATGAGCGCTCCCCACTCTTCGCGCTCTATCTCAAGAACGGTTAAATGTATAAAATACTTCCTAAACCCAAATTTGTAGAGAATTTGATGCTCTACAACTTTTCTAATATCTCAAATGTCATTTAGGGCAAACAAAATAAGATATTTGTAAAAAACCGGTTTTTGTGACCTTTGACCTTGAATATCTTGACTCGCATACACGAGATTATATGATACTTTTGAGCTAACTTATCTATGATACTTTGAGCTAACATGAATCTCTATTTGACTGGACTATAACATTGAATCCACTCCGAAGATGGCACACTCATCACGGCATTTTAAACGCTTCAAGGCATTTTCTCGACTTGAAAAACGTTGACCTCGCAATTGATTTCTGATAATGTATAAATGTCGTTTGGACTGAGATCAGGGCTATATGGCCGATGGATAAGAATTCCACCTTTTGTGTGGTTAAAAAATCAATTGTTTGTTGCGATGTGTGGGAGCTTATATTGTCCTGGTGCAGAATGATGCGACGTGTTTCATTGGTTTTCTCATTTCAGAGAAAACTTCTGGTAAGCAAATAGTTGTTTACCACTCAGTATTCACTGTTCTGCGATTTTCTACAGGATTAGTAGCGACATGCTTAGTTTCCGATAAAGAACAAGCAATCATTTTCTTCGAAAGCTTAAGGTTAAGGAAACGTTATGGTCGGAGTAACTCCCTTCTGATTTTGGAGCCGGAGCCTAGTAAAGTAAAAAAGTTCGTATATCAGGCATAAGACGTAGGACGCACAGTTACTCGATAGGTGACGATTTCGAGAGGCACAAATGCAGAACCATCTGACACCTATCGTTAACCTGGCAAGCGTGAAAGCTACGGCATTCACGATGTCCTCAATAGAACCTTCCCATTGCCTTGTCGTTAGATACTTAAGAGTAACCAATCTATTGAGGGTGGTCCAAGTGAGTACAGAAGAGCAATGTAAAGTCCTCCCCTTTCAGAGTAGTAGATAACGTGGCCCTACAGCGTTACTTGGAGGTGGGTGTTGGTCCATCAAAGAGGGGCTCTCGTGAGACTATGGGTTAGTATGCAGTCTCGTTCCATGGCGCGTTGTTAATTGGGCGTATTTAACTAATTAGAAACTTGGTGTTAACTTAGGGGTAGACACCCACCGCTGATTTCTCGAGTTTGTTTACATACTCGATGGCTTCGGCAAATCAATGTCTTCGAGCCAATAGCTTTGTAGACCAGCGCGGAAGGTCTTTATATAATGCTTAAACAAGCGACCTGTAGTCGGAACATCCGTACGAAGTATCATCACGATAAATATTTTTAATGCATAATTCAGAAATATGTAAATCGAGACCTGTGTGTGGGAAAGGAAATTTGGGGATGTGGTGAGAATAAGAATCGTAATAATGGAAATTTGTGCACAAAGAATATTGTTATATGGAGCGGAAAAGTGGGGTGTAAAAGAAACAGCAGAGATGGAAAGGATGATGTGTGGAGTATCAAGCAGAATATATGGGATGGAAATCTCAACACCGAGTGAAATAATTTTGCAAGAATGTGGGAAGTATGAATGTTGGAATAAAAAAATTAGTAAAGCATGAGAGAAAGCTTATTGTTTGATGAGAATGTGAGTTTGGTGAAAATTGTTTATTTGAAAAGTCTGGAGGATATAAGAAGGCGCATCTATTTAAATAAATTGTCAAAAGAGAGGATAAAAGCGTATAAAAGAATAATTGGTCTATAGGAAGATAGTTCGAGAAAATATGAGTGTGATTTGGAGGAAGCGTAAACGAATTTGAGATAAAGATGAATGATATTGAGATGCACGAAAGATGGAACGAGGAATGAGAAATACAATAGGAATGCGAAAGTATATTCCAGCAAATGTAAGCATGGAAAAATAAATAATTGCGCGATTTAGATGTAGGAGTGAGGAAAGGGGGAAGCAAGAACTGGATGGAAAAGACTGATAAGATATGCAGGATATGAAGAGATGAGGATGGGTGTGAAAATTAGCTGAATGCATTAGAGAAAATTAGGTTTATTGGGGAATGTAAGATTGTGTTTGGGAGGTGGAATAAAAGGTATAGAGAGAATGGAAGGAATTATTGAGGAAAGAAGGAAGAGGGAATTGAGTGGATGAAATAAAGTAGGGAGGGAAATTCTTTATTCCTTCTTGTAGAAAAAGGGTGGAAAATAGGATGGTTGTTGGGATTTGTCTATTCCAGTATTAGAATATTGGGAAGAATATTGTGTTTTGTATATTTAGGTTTATTAAATTATGGCAATAAAGGTTTTTTGATTGATTGATAAGAAGTTGGGTTAATGTTTCGCGTAGCGATTTGCAATTTTGCCAATATACACCGAAAAAAGTGGGTGTGTGTACCGAAAAAAGTCGGTTTTATGAAATTAAATTTGATTTAGGCGCTTGACGCGTATCAACGGAAAATTTTTAAAAGTGCGCGTGGACCGGCAGCGTACGCGCGCTTTTGTATATCAGACAAATCTGCATTGGCAGTTCAGTTGAAACGCCTTTGTTGTGTTGCGTTCTGTTGAGATTCTTCGGTGCATCTGTACCATTCTACAAATAGTTTATGGATAAATACCTGCATGAAACTGAAAAAATTATTACCGATTTATTCATTAAAAAACTAG
>WYDF02073905.1:0-11362 GCA_009867245.2 Adranes taylori
TTTTTATTAATCTCTATTTTGCTATGTTCATTTCGCCCATGGATGGCGAGCTTTTCCTGCTCCAACTACAACGTTAGTTTGATGGGTCGAACCTTTCTTTTCTGATTTTCTCTTATAGCTTTTACATCATGTCTGCTATTGCTTGAATCTCCTCTTTCGGGTGAGCTTTAAGGCGTTCTATCATTTGGTTTCGACTTTCTTCAGCCAAGTTGTTTATGGTGGGAGCCTCGGATGCTTCCCTTAATTCTGCGTTGCGGATATACCACGGTGTACCCAAAGATCATCGTAGTAGTTTATATTGAACTATTACTCCCCTATTGCCGTTGTAGCTGGAGAACGGCCCCAAAACTCCCACCCGTACATAATCTGCGGTCGGAAAGTGGAATTCATGATTCTACCTCCGGCTTTTTGTGATAATTTGAAGTCAAACTTCAATACCGGATTTAATTTACTTGCTGTCTTTTTGGATATTGTTTTTCTGCGTTTTATATGGGCTATCCAATTTAATTTTCTATCAAATGTGCATCCCAGATAGGTTGCCGTTCTCTCTATTTTACTTCTTTTGTTTTCTTTTCTTTTGATTTTCCAAATTTAATTACCTCCATTTTGCTGGTATTTATTTTAACTTTCCCAGATTTTACAGTATTCTTCAATTACTTTTAACCCTTTTTCCAATCTAATTCTTCCCATTACTGGACTTGCATTAACGGAGACGATCACTGTGTCGTCTGCAAATTGTAATACCGTGGTTTGTTTCAGGTGACTCAATTTAGACATGTTGTTTCCAAAAATGCTTAACAGTACCGGTGAAAGTGGTGAGCCCTGCGGTGGACCTTCAGTAGCTTTGCTTAGTTTTCGATCAAGATTTGGAAAGTTCTAATTTGTAGAAATGATTACGTTATCTTGATCAACTCTAATGGGAATTTCAATGCCCACATTTTAAACACCAGACCGTCCCTCCATACCCGGTCGCTTGTCCAATATCCAATAGAGCCGCGTACGCTATTAGTTGTTTGGCTATAGCTTTGTGTAAAATCGCTTCCAATTTAGCACTGTTGGACTTTGCTTCTCTCTGCAAACTCTTGTATTCTATTTTTGATAATTACTTCGGTAACTTTTGCGTAGCTGTTTAACAAACTAACGGGTCTTCTATTTTCCGGATCCGCTGAGTTCTTGTCTTTTTTCGGAATGGTTATGATGATTGCGTTTTTCCATGAGTTTGGATAGTAGCCGCAGAATATTATTTTATTTATAATCAGTGTTAGCGTATCTATTGCCTGTGTAGCGAATAACTGCAGTGCTCTATTTGGAATTTCGTCCTCTCCTTCTGCATTGCGTGGGTTTAGCTTCTGTAGAATGCTAGTAACTTCCGATTTCTCCACTGTTTGTTATTCTAGGTACATATGATGTATTAACTTGGCTTTTATATCCTATACTGCTTTATTCACCTCAAAATAATGTCATTATTGGAGAATTGTTTTACAAAGTGACAAGCGCACACTTCTGCTTTTTCTTTGCTATCATACATAAATTCTCCTTTATGTTTTTATCGGAACGTTTTCTTTATGAGATTTTTTATCCTTTTCTGCAGCCGCCATAGTTTTTCTTCGCAATCTTCTTCACAGGCGTCTATATATAGTTTAGTTCCATACTTCTTGTCTCTTTTCCTGGAGCATCGCTTTAACCTGATGTTGGAGCTTTATCATTTTAGTGTTGTCCTGCGGATGTCTTGTTGTGAGTGCGCACTGTTTCATAGCTGCCCTTTTTCGTTATTAATGACTTTTCTTCATAGTTTAGCGGGCACTCATTTTCATGTTTTCTTTTGTAAACTGAGTGAGGTGGGCTACTTCTCTTTCAATTTCTTCTATTTTCTGTATGTTTTCTGCTATTGATTTGAATTTCTCCATCTCGTAGGCATACCGCATCCAATTTATTCTTTTGGCTGCTGCTTTAGATTTTAAATTAAAGTTTTTCAGCTCGGCTATTACTGGGAGGTGATCTGAGGTTAAGTCAGAGTGCAGTTTGGTTGATATTTCTTTGTATACTTTATGGAGTATGGAAATGTCTATTACGTCTCCTCTTTTATCTGGAATAGGCAGCATGGAAGCGGGTTCACTGGGCCAAACGATTTGAAAGTTTTCTTTATTTTTCTCATACCTAAATAAATTTTTCCCCGCTGGATTGTTTATCCTGCTGTTCCATGACATATATATTGAATTTAGGTCTCTGCCTGCTATTGTTTTACAATATTTATTTATTTCAACCAGGTCCTCCTTTGTGGGTATTATTTTTGGCCTCAGGTATAGAGCCGCTGAAGTCAAATGGGGTCTAGTTTTGTACCCTTCCGATCTTTTTGGTGCTTTCAGGCTCTGCCCTTCTGACATTATTTAGGCTTTTTGGCCTTTTTTGTTGTTTTGACCTTCTACTCTTATGATGCTTTTGGCCTCTTTATGACATTTTCTAGCATTTTAGCGTTCTGGATTTCTGGCCTTCTACCATTTTGACCTTTTTGGCTATTGGCTTTTGATCCTTTTGACATTTTCTTGCCTTTTAGCGATTTCTACGTCTGGATTCTCCTCTTGAAAGATAAAACATTTTTTCGTCCACGTGCACTGTATTTTCCATCAATTTTAAATAATTTGTAGTCACGTCAATCTATGATAAAACAAATAGTAAATGGCTTCACCGAAATACTGTGTCACATGAGTGCCATCTGTTTTCTTCGATTACATAGTATTTCCAATGAAATTGAGGTCTTCTCACTCATTGTCATTGTTCTGTCGTATTTTGGAAGTGCTAAAATCTTGTTTTGTAGAGTTCATTGACTTAACATCTTGCGGCTAAAATTCCCTTTAATTCTGGATCTTTAATGATCCTGTTTCTTCTTATTTTTATATCGTGTTAGGAGAAATTAATTTCCTTTGCTCGTGGACGTAGGACTTCCATAGTTTTAAAATATTTGAACGCTCAAAAGAAATTGCAGCGGGTTACTTTGCCTCGCGGCCAAAAATTATGACAGGAATAAAATTGTCATACATAAATGACACGTTGTCAAATTATGAGGTTATTTTTGACAATCATGTTTGAACAGAGCTAGTACATATTTGCTAATATTTTTTTGCGTTAAGCTATTATGCATGTTAATACGTTTAATCAGGTTACCTTAATCATGGTTAGCACGAAAAAAAATTATATCTTTGTAACTGTGTAGTTGGACACCGCAATAGAATATCGTCAAAGGTTGCAAAATTAGAAATAGCTTGTCCAGTTTTAAATTGACAAAATTTAAATTTAAATTTTAATTTGTTTGAAATAAAACAAAAGCATTCTTATAACACTATCTAATATAATTAGTTTAAAATTTTATGTGTCGCATTCTATAGAGTTGTTCATTAAGCGTGTCTGAACTTTAAAATGGAACAAAAAGAGATATGACGAAAATATTTACTGCGGATTAAAGTACAATCAATACCATCATGTTTTAAATATGATATGATTTAAATGACCTCCGGGGCTTCGTTTACAGGATTAGATTTGAGAGGTCCAATTTTTTATGACTCTGTTGTATAAATCGCGCTGGATCTCACCCATAGTTTGAATGATGTTCTCCAGTTGGTAAATTGTTGTTGGTTTGCTGCCATAAACCAGCGATTTAACGTTGCCCCCAGAGTAATAAGCCCAAGGGAGTTAAATCGCATGATGTTGGTGGCCATTCCACATCGCTCCTTCTGGAAATAATGCGTTCCGGGAACTTTTTTTGCAACAACTCCAATATAACGCCCGACGTGTGGACCTTACGCCATCTTGTTGGAACCACATATCGTCCAGGTCTATGTCATCCAATTGAGGCTACAAAAAGTTAGTTATGATGGCCCGATATCGTTTGCCATTAACAGTCACCGTCTGGCCATTATCGTTCAGAAAGATGTATGACCCAATGACGCCACCTGACCAAAATCCACACGAAACAGTATGTTTCTCCGAATGCAATGGAGACTCTTTATATTATTGTAGATTATTCTGTACTCAAATTTTGTTTGTTCACAAAACCGCTTAACCAACTGCTCGATCGGAAACCGAAGAATTGTTCGTTCGGTTGTACGATCAATTCGGCCGTAAATATTTCGTAGCTCGCGAAAACTTTGGCGAAGAGAACATGAAGTTTGATGATAAATTTCAACAAATTCCACGTGTTGCTGAATGGTGTAGAGCTTCATGGTAAAATGGCGACTATGACAAAAACGTCAAAGAATAACAGCGTTGCCACCTGAAATGACAGAGCAGTAAGCAATAAGTTCGGACATGGTTATTGAAACACCACTTATTACAAATGTTAGAATTTTTATAAACGCAGTTTCATGCAATTTGCAGAAAAGTACGTGCATATCTAAAATTTTCAATTTTTAGGAAAATTAAAACTTGCGAATTTCCGCCATTTAAACCTCTTGATATCTTGAAGTTAAAAAAATTTATTAATGTTATTTGATTTATTTCAGAAATCTTAATTCCACTGAACACAACCGGAAATGGTACATATTACGTCTCAGGCAACTCATGGTCTCGCTATCTACCATGGCTATTTCTAATACCATTCCTATTGAAATCATTTTTCTTTGCAATGGGTTTCCTTGCATTAAAATCGTTCTTCATTCAAGCACTCGTCGCTGGTAAAATAATACTTGGTTACTTTGTACTGAAAGCTTTATGGAAATCATATAGTAATCAAGGTAGAGGCAGTCCAAGTGTTCATTTATATTCGCCATATCCATCGTATTCAGACCAAAAATCATATTATGGTGATCACTACAGTGGCGGAGGAACGACGGCTGGTAATGCGGAGGATGAGTATGGAGGCAGCTCGCACTATGGACCGTATAAAAGATCTAGCGATAAACATCACAAATAGTACTATGCTAACTTTTCTTTTGTAATTAAAACTGGTGATAATATCACATGGAAAATCTTCAAATTATTGAAAACTAAAGTAATCTTAAACAAATTGTTTAACCGAACGCATATTATTTACACTTTTAAAATATGAAAAGCAAAACTTATTTTGCAAAAATTAAAGTTAATATTATTGGGGGAAACAAGGCAAATTAAAACAATTCAAAACAATAAGAAAAAAACTTTGAACACATTTAGAGAATAACAGTTTATTATGTTATTTGTTATCGCCAAATTGTTCTCTTGTAGGCATTGTATATTGTTTATGAGTGTCTCACAAAACTGAAATTTGGTGCCTTAAAGTATGTTTTGTAAATGCTTAAAGTAATTGGGAATTGTGTCCGTTGAGAGAACTGGTAAGTTTTATGTATATATTTTTTGTAAATTATGCTTGACTTATAAATATACCGTTTGATAGTAGATATCTATATATAAATATACAATATATGCGTATCTCGCGCCCAATGCGCCATTTTTGATGATCATCATCTTGCATCACTTCCTATTTCCTGTTTCTCTGTAGTTCTTTTTCCTTAATTTCTTCTTGGCACTCCTTTAGTCTGTGTCCTTCTGTGGATGGCATTTTCAGTGGCCATCTATTTTCTGGTATTCGCTTTAGGTGTCCGCATTTCAATCTCTTTGTTTTGATTATGTTTACTCTTTGTTTTGACTCTTTGTTTTGAGTGTCATCGCGTTCATTTCAAGAGATTGTAATCCTCTAATCTGTTTTTATTTATTTACATGGTCCTGAATGATTTAGAATTATGTTCTTTATAATGCATTGATATTCACAAAACAAAATATTTACTTGTTAAATAATGTTTTGATCTTGACAAAAAATTGTATAAATGCTATAAATACAAAATTATCCTTCATGGTACTTGATCAACACTTATTTAGGCAAGATCTAAGTCTATCATATTTACAAATATATTTTTATTATTTTTTAAACATATGAGGGTAGACCCAGAAATACCTGACCTAAGTAAGAAAACACAAAAAATTTGGGAAAACATATCTTGATGATTCTACATAGTCTCCTTTTAGCTCGATACACCCTTCCCAGTGATTTTCAATAGCTTCGATACCCTGTTTATAGTAAGAATTGTCGAGCTTCTCAAAATAACCATCAACCGCAGACTATCTTTTTGGCAAATCTTCATTGTTCAATTCATTGAACTTCATTCTTCAATATTCATTGTTGACACCTCTTCACCTCTTTATTGTTGGTAAATCTTTTATCACCAAGCCATTTTTTTCAAGCTTGGAAACAGAAAATAATCCGAGAGGCTAAATCTGGCACATAGGTTGCGTTAGAAAGCTATTCGAATCCAAACTCATTGATTTTGACCATCGCGATAACAGATTTGTGAAATGATGAAACAAAAAACTTCCTTTCTTGCCAAATGCGGACGTCTTTTCTTGATTTCATCACACAAGCGTTGCAATAAGTTCGCATAATATTTTCAGTTGATTATATTTACTTTCTAGAGAGAATACATGAAAATTATGTCGCGCGTGCCGCCCAAAAGCTTGCTGCTAGGTGGAACTATTTTCGTCTTATTTAAACCCAATTCTCGCATTTCAGTTCATTGTATTGTCTATTCCTTTGCTTCAGGTATGAAGTGATGGACCCATGCTTCATTCATGATTATGAATCGACGCAAAAACTTGGCTTTATTACTGTGAAACTACCAAATCACTCGATTAAAACATTCTCACGACTTTGTTTTTGTTCCATTGTGAGTAATTGTCGCACCCACTGAGCGCACAGCTTCCTCATGACTAAATTTTCAGTTAATATACGATGGTTATCCAGCACCATTTTGTGGATTTCTGAACCATTTCTGACATGGTCACCTCATTTGGTCGACTGAATGTGAATAGTTATAGGGGAGTGACTGTAATGTATGGATTGTAGAGGTTGTATGCGAGGGTCATAAATAGAAGATTGAAAGAGGAAATTAGAGTGGAGGGAGTGCAGGGAGTCTTATTAGAGGTAGGGGGACGGCTAACAATATTGTCACTCTAAGTTATATAATGAATAGAGAGATAGCGAAAAAAAAAAAGCTATACCTTCTGTTTGTTGACTTGAAAGCCGAGTTTGATAGGATTGTAAGGGAAAGATTGTGGGAGAGAATGGAAAAGGTAGGGTGCCGAGGAAATTGTAAGAATAATAAAAGGATTGTATGAAGGTACGAAAGTAAGAGCAAAAGTAAATGCGTGCGTATCAGCATGGTTTGAAACCAAAAAGGGAGTACGACAGGGTTGCCTACCAAGCGCTTGTATGTTCAACATATACTTGTCAGATTTTGACGAGCTTTTGGAGAATGGACAAGCGGGTGGGTTGAAGATTGTAAAGGTATGGTCTCTTACATATGCAGATGACATACTATGTATGGCGAGTAGTAGAGATGAGATGAGATGAGATGAAAGAAATGATTGGGAGGGTGAAACGTTTTTTGGATAAAAGGGGATTGGACATGAGTGTGGAGAAAAGAAAGTAATGAGGTGAAAGAAGAGATGGAGAGATTGTAGAAATGAGAAGTTCGGTATATGATAAATCGAAATAGAAAGAGTCAATGCATAGAGGTGTTTAGTTTTATGTTGCACAAAATGGGTTATTTAAAGAATATTTATGAAAGTTACTATGAAAGCCAGAGCGGTAATGGAGAGAATGCGGATTGTGTGGGAAATAAAGTTTAGTAAAACTGTGAGAATAAGGATAAAGATCATGGAGGTATGTGAACACTGTTATGATGTACGGAGTGGAAGTTTGGGCAGTGGAAGAAAGAGAGAAGATGGAGAGAATGCAAGTGGGATACTTCACATGGACGATGGGATTAGAAAGGAGTACTAAGAGTGAGATAGTCATGCAGGAGGTAGGAAAATTGAAATGTTGGATAAGTGGAGTAAACCGAATGGTAAAATTCGAGGGTAAAGTATTGAAGGATGGAGGGTGTGGTTTGGTTACGGAAGTATACATAAAAGGAATAATGAAAGGAGAGTATGAAAGATGTGAGAATGGGAGAGTGGATGGATTAAGAGTAGAATGAATTCTAATAAGACGCTTGGATGGTCAACTGGTAGATGGTTGCAGAAGATGATGGGAGGTGAATGAGATTATGGAAAGGATGAAAGATGTGGAAACGCAAGAGTGTTATAGCAAAATATGTGAAAGTAGATATAATTGTAAATATATGAAGATTAAAGAAGAGGAACTAATGGCTAAATATCTATTATCAGGATTGGGCAAGGAAGATAAAAAAACAATGTGCTAAGTTTAGATGTGAGAAAGAGGAGAGAGAAAATTCGTACTGGTTGAAAGAGATAGAAAGAATGTGTAGGATATGTGAAAAGAAAGAAGAAAATTGGAAGCACTGGTTTAAAGAATTGAATGGAATGTAAAAGAAAGGGAAGTTGGGGGAAACTGGAGGATAAGTTTTGGGCAGGAGAGTACGAGGTTAGAAATACTGACGAGAGTTAGGGCTCAAATATGTAAAAAATGGGAGAAAAGGAAAAAGATAATGGGCATAATTTTCTGGGTAGGGAAAAAAGTGGATGGATAGCCTTTCTTTCTCCAGTGAGAGGATATAGGGTTTAGGATTTATAATTTTTGAAATTTGTATTTTTTTGAGTTTTGTTAATTTATGTTACATTTTGATTGTATAAACATTTGAATTGAATTATCTTCTAAAGTTATATAAGTTTATATACAAATACCATCTTATAAAATTAAAAATAAACTTTGAAAACCGATCAATCAATAGTTCCAAATCTTATTCAAATATAAATATGGGCTTTTAGTTTTGTCGTCTTTATTTTCAGAAGAAATTTGATTATTTTTTAGAAGATAATTTAATTCAAATGTTTATACAATTTATGTTTGGTTGATAAAAATCAATATACATTTTATTTATTTTGAACGGCAACAGTTATAATACTCAAAATCATTTAATGGAAAAAATTTGAAAGAATTATAATAAAAGAAATCAGATCACTTTTATACATATTATTGAACAAAGAATCATGTTTTCTTTATATATTCAGTTTAATATAATGAAGTCCTGACGAGGATCTCAAACAAAGAGATCGAAACGTCAACAATATTATGAAACAAATTTTATTGTAAAGAAAACTAACAATAAAATAGTTCAAAATATTCCGAAGAACTTACTCATTTTTTATAATTAGATTGGACTTAATTACTTCAAGTGGCTATCACAAGTACAGCATACCGTAATACATTCTTAATTTTTTCATGAATAAGTAGCCGGCGTTGTCTGAAGACGGCCCGAAAACGTTGAAACTATAGATACAATCTAACCATTGTTTTGTAGTTAAGTGATAAATAACAAAGGAAATATTTTTCCCCAATAGGGATAAATATAATACAGTCGGACCTCGGTAACTCGAAGGTTGGGGTAATAATCCTGCCCCCTACATAATAATAATAATAATAAGAATAAGCAAGTCAGATTCAACAGGCCGTAATCCTGGGTACTTTGAGTTTACTTCCGCGACACGACCCGACTATGACGCAAGGACTTAGTCTATTGTTTAGAGAGTCGTTACGTGACATCTGCCCAAAGAAGAATCTCGTGTATGACGTCGTCTTTTTAAAGGTGCTGAAGTTGAAACTCTTTGGAGGTGCACGCTACAAAGAGAATAATAATAATAATAATAATAATAATAATAATAATAATAATACCATCGGCATGGCATTGAAAAGGTTGATGAAAGTCATCTGAAATTTCTGGACTACCTCTCCCCTATAGTTGACTTTAAAGTTCGTTATTATCTTCAGGTCAAGAGGCTGTAGCTTTGAAGTTGTGTTAGCTAATAGGAACTGGAGTTTGATATTTTTTAGACGAGGTAAATCATTGTGAATTGTACAGTTGTCAATAAACATAAAGATTTTTCCTTTCTTTGTCGACACGTTCGAGCCATTGACTGAATACACTAGTAAATACCTAAGCTTTCTTCTGTCTCGTAATCTGTTAAGAAACTTTTTATGAGTTTAAAACACCCTGGTTTTTTGATTTTCCGATTACAGGAGATTTCAATTTTTCTTGTTCCCTTAATTGGCACAAAACGTCATTAAAAAGCGGAATTGGTCTCATCATGTTCATCATCTTCTGGTTTTGCTTGGCTGATGTGTCTAATACGTTGCCGATTCTCTAATACTAAAGTGATTCGATCATTACCCGCTTTTCCTCCATTACATGTGTCACCTGTGTACAAAGTTTTATTTGGCAAACACTTTTTCAAGCTTAGTTTTCCATTCGTCACAAACACTGTCATCTAGACTTGCACCTTGCACCCACAAATCTTTTTAAAAATCAACTTGAACCAAAACGTAGCTGCATTAGAACAGATTGATTAGTACCACGTTTTGGATTTACACCTTAATTATTTACACCACGTTTAGAATGTACAGCAAAAATTTGACTTATCGAGGTTATAAATTTAAAAGACTTACAGGGGCCTTTTTAGCATTGACTGTTATGGATATTTTATGAGTAGTAAAAAAATCGAGTTATTAAGGACTTCCAGATATCGAGGTTTGAGTTATAGAGCTTCTACTATATTATTAAAAATTTTCAAATTTAAACTATAAATGAAGAGTTATGTTAATTAAATTTAAAAAATAACGAGGTAAATTGATTGAATCAAGTGTTTTTATTTCCAATGTCGTAAAATTTATAGTTGAATGTTCATAAGCGTTTGTACACTTGCGTTTATAAAATAATCTTTACGTGCGGTTTTATAGACTTTGTGTTGCCTATAAAAATGTTTGTTTCAAACATTGCTGAGTAAATGTACCTCGCTTTGGTTACATAATATAATTAAATTATACAGTATGATGAGATTCTGTTGTCTACATAAGTTTTTTGATATTATTATTGTTCACTTCAAACATACATGACATGACGTAAATTATGATCATATAACACTTTGCAACTCTAAATCAACTAATATTACTCAACAATGTTTGAAATAAACAATTTGAAACATTTTATTATTATTTAAAATTTTTGTGTTCTGTGAATATCTTAGATATAAAATTCTATATTTAAGTTACTCTAAAAATTTATTTACATTTAGTCTAAAATATTAACATAACAAAATATATAATATATTTATTTTTGTATTAAAAAGTTATTTTTATAGAATTCTAACTGTAATTTATAGAAATGTTCATTGCAGAATAATTATATGTGATTAAATAAATTTTTTCTCACTTACCTTACTTTTAATATTTTTCGAACCTTTATGTTTATGTTTCAACCGCTTCTGGCCATACCTTCTTCCAACATCTATTCAGTATTGTAATGTTCAGTTCTTTCAGCGATAAAGATATGATTTCAATACACTCCTTAATTGAAAAGTTCTTCCAAGCTTCTTTTACATC
>WYDF02073916.1:0-11362 GCA_009867245.2 Adranes taylori
GAAGAACGTTGTAAACCGAATTTATATATACCTATTGAAACAGTTAATATTCCTCCAACGTCGCTACAGATAAAGTTTTACGTAAATAAAGTGGTTTTATATCATATTTACTCTTATTTCATACAATTGTATTTATAGTTGAGAATATACTAAAATTAAGTCATCTGTCAGTAATTTTATTTTATACATATCTAACACACAAATTCACACAACACGAAAGTTTAGAAATAGTATTTGTAGTTGAACAGTACCCTATAACGTAGCATGTTACATTAAATAAATTAATAAGTTTAAATAAATAAATTGTGAGACACCGCGACACTGCTAAGAAGCCAGTTTATATTAATAAAATGTAAATATAATTAAAATGTATGCAGACCTTACGTTCACGCAGTAAGTAGAGGCACTGTTATAATCGAAGATAGGTTAAGTTATTGTTCGCTGTTCACTTACTGTTATGGGAATGCATATAGCGTTGATAGGTAGGAGTATAATACGACTCGGCTCGTCGCTGATGTGAAAACTGCTATGCTACAACTGAAATAAGCATAGACCGTACCGAAATAATAATTAATGACTGATGGCTCCATAGAGACCGCATAACAGAGCGTAAGACTATATAGACGCTCCCGTCTATTTATACTGCGGTGTTGTATAGAATATTTGAGTTCCATTGTGAACTCCAAAACAGGTCGGCCAGCAGCAGCAGCCAACTGAGTCGAGCGACTAGCGAAGTCGAACCATGCCGAGACAACTGATACAGCAACAGTCGGCGAGTTAATAATATATCTTTGGTGAGCTATTTTAATATGCCATATGTTTTGATAGGTTGCATGCATTTTCAATAGCTTTGTCTCTCCTTCTACCATCCCGCCTATCTATTTCTTGTTTACTAGCGCATGTAATACTAACTTCCGTTCACAAAGTTAGTATTGGGTGCTGAGGTGACAATTGCACTTGCGTTCATCAGGGTGTTATCGTGAATGATAGTGGTTTCCTTACCGTTTCATTCCCTAGAGTGCATCTAACGTTAGTTTTGGTTGCAATGATCTCCTAAGATTCCTGCCTTGTCCGATTTACATATCATACCCATCGTCTATCTCATGATATTTAGATTGAGGTGGGGTAGGTTATAGACTCAAAACTGCACTAGTGACGTCCATAAATATAAAACTTTTTAATATTTGAGAGAACTATAACATTTATAAACTACAAGAAGAATAAAACTATCATTTATTATTTTCAGTATATGAACGATGTGTACTGGCAGAGGTTTCCACAAATTTCTACATTTCTGTATTCAAATTGAGGTTTGTTTTTTTTTTTGAATATAATGATAGTATAACATTTTTACTCTGGTTTTTAGAACACAGTATAATTAAAATGTTATAAACAATTTTGAATATATAATTGCTTACTCGGAAAACCAAATTTTATGATTCTCAAATTACAATTTTTTTGGTTAGTAACGTAATAGTCAAAGCAAACGTATTACATTTTCCCTCCTTCTACAACCAAAAACCTGAATATGATACAAACGACAATAATATTTTTTATGCTCTTCTACAGTTCAAGAGATAACCAACTGTAATAAACAAGAGAATTAGGTGTAGGAAAAGTTGTCGTATTACGATTTCGCTTCTTTTATATTATTGTCAGTGGCAAATACACAACAGAAGTGTTTCAACTAAACAAGAAACTCTCCTTCCATTCTTTTGGTCTCATTCTCCCGATACAGGTGAAAACCACAGTATAACCGCATCTTATCATCATCTCATAAAACAGTTGGCAGTAAACAGGTATATATATATATATATATACATATATATATATATATATATATATATATATATATACTTTTAGTTTTTATAATAGATCTACCTGGGAGAAATATATAGTAATAGATATACCATATATTTACTAAAACAGAATATAATATATTACAAATATCAATATTACTGATTGCAAGCTTTTCGACAAATTCTTCAGTTACTCAAAATACAATATAAAAATCAATGAAAGCACGTATTTAGGACAATCAGAAGATTTCAGATTGTGACGAGGAACTTTGTCCTCGTTCTAATGTAGCTCTACGGTTGGTAGTTTTGTACGCTTGTTACTTGTATGTCATTTAAATAAGCGAGGATGGCTAGATTTTGTGAAATGTTCTTATTATATAAGCAAGACGAACTAGTAAGAAAATAAATTTTACATTTCATCCAATTAAACCTAGAACAAATTCATTTGCCTAATTGGCGGTCCCCGAACAATGCAGCATGGTATTAGAAGAACACAGGTGTCAAGAAGAGCTGGCCACGAGGGACAAAAAAGCAACAAAAGACACACAGCACTCACTGGAAACTCACTGCGGGACGCATATTTATTATTCTATGTACATTATTATAATATTCATTAGTTACGTCTTGCAAGAAATTCCACAATTTATAAGAACCTTGCAAACTAAAACGTTCTCTTTTATAGAACGAATTACACGTTCTGCATTTGAAGCTTTTTTTGTGCGACACACCGAATATAAATGAATTCCATATTATTTAATGAATTTCGTGACTGTTTCATTATAATATTCTCATTAGCAGCTTGAAATTTTTATGTTACGTGACGGAGTGTTCTAGCTCGATTTAGAATTTTGCAAAACGCTGCAGTTACATTTTTTGCTGATTTATCTTTGATGGGTTAAGTGTAGAGAAATTGTGAAAATAACTCTCAAAATATATTTGTATCCCTTATTTCCTTTATCACTCTGATTTATTTGTAAACGATTCGATTGCCAGGTACCATTGGAACCTTTGATTATTACACGTTGACGCAAATAATTGCGACGTGCAGGGAAATAAATTTCTCTTATAGTGTTTGCTTTCATTTTACACTGATGTTGTCAAACTCATGATTCTCTTTATATATCATCGGCGGAGGTATAAAATCAGCTCCATGGTGATCCATGATTGTAACAATTGTAGAAAATGGTGGAAGCGATTCGAGTAAACCTCCTTTTTATAATGCTGCTTTCATTTCGCTTATATAAGAAATTTTAAGTTGTAGGATGAATTCTTGTCAATCAGCGTTTTAAAAATAAAATCATGAATTAAATTGAATTAAAATTATAATTTATACCAAATTAAATCGTGAATACATTAAATTGTTAAATAATTACCGGAGGTTAGATATGGGGCATAGTATACTATATTATTGGATAAAAATTAAATCATTCTTTTAACTTTAAATTCTTGGAATGAAATAAACTAAATTGATTAGGCAAGAAGATTATTTATTGAGGTAATTAAATTAAAATCAATTGAACTGAAGTAATGACGTGTGCTCTGAAATAAGTTTGTGATGGAAGTAATAACAAAATCTATACGTAAAATAATTTAACAAATAATTTGGGAATTTATTTGCCGAAATGCGAACACCCTAGTTATTAACCTATTTTCACATGGTAATTGAAGATAAATATTATTTTATTTTATTACTTTGAGGAGGCGTTATTTATTTGGGATATAGAAATAATTTTCATATGTGTATCTGATTTTTTCAAACAGTTTTGAATAAGAAGGACGATAGGTAGATGTTAGGGCTGTGCGGCACTGTTTTTCGTTTAATTAGAATTTTGTTTGATTGAATCACATAAAGCTCAATACGAAGCTCACAACGTTAGCAATTAATAAGTCTTTTGTTTTATTCTAAACAGTGTACGGAAACTGGTGATTATAACGTCATTAAAATGAATGGCATTTTGTAGTTATTGTACTAGAGGCTTCCATAATGTAGAAGACAATTGTTGCGTATAATTTTAAAAGGAATCTCCTTCGCCAGTTAATTTGAAAGTAAAGTCCAAATTTGACAACTCGTGACAACATTCGACTGTCAACAAAAATTTATAATGGCGAATATAGACAAATGTTGCTTCAATTGTGTAGTAAGCATCAGTTATACAGTAAGCATCAGTCGTGCAGTAAGCAGTAGTCGTTACTACAACAACTATAGCACATTTTGAAACAATCAAGTGTACTAAATTGAGATTTCCAATTAAAAAAAAAAAATTTAACTAAACTAAAAAACTATGAATAATATTCAAGAAAAGGATAGTATTAAAAAAGGAATCTTGGATATATTCGCACAAACAATTAATTGTTTTTGGTGTTCAAATCCGAAGTTAGTCCAAGAAAGTTGTTTCTTTACGATTCAGTTTTAAGCAAATGATTGCTCGGTTCTTTGTTTGTACTGAACGTTTGTAATGAAAATTAATGAGTTTATCAGTTGATGCTATATAGTATGTTCACCCAAAGTTTAATGAATTTAGGAAATCTAACCGAAAACTTGGGGTCAATATTCGTCGTGAAATTGTCAGATGTTTGCAGGTGACGTTTACAGATTATTTTCAGGTGAACAACATCGCATTTGAACCGATTAGTGGACGAGCAATGTCTTTGAAGCATTGTAGAAGCCCTCTGCAATAAACATAATGTCACTACATATATGCTCCCACGCATGATACTGATGATGAGGTAGAGGAATTTGATCGAACTGTGATAAATTCGAATGGATCAATTCAATGCGTTAAATGGTTCCACTGCCAACTATGATCATATTTGTCAAGTAATGGGAAATTTAGGATAGGAGAACGGAATGACAGAGGAGAACACCTCATCCAGTTCTGTATCGAAAGTATGCTCGCAATTACCCACTCGATGTATGAGAATCACAAACGTATATTATACACCCGGAGATGAGGTCAAGCTCGTATAAACATTGTCACCGTTGGCATATGGACGAATTTTGAAATTTTTCCGATACATCTCACGACATGACTGCATGGAAAAACTTGTTGTTCCGGGAAGACCGGAAGGGAAAAGGAAACAGGGCCAATTTCCAACTCGGTAGTCCAATATTCTTTTGAAACTAACGGGAACAAGATTCACTAAAGCAGCGTGAAATGCAACCAGGAAATAAAGTGTTAAACGATTAATACAGAGATGAGAAGATTGCCCTATTGAGCGCCAACATCCATCGTAGTCACCACACTTTCTTTTGCGACGTTGAACAAATAAGAACAAAGAATTTATGGTTCATTAGTCGTAAATTAGCGTTTAACAACTTATTTAAGTTCACAAATGTTAAACAAAACAATGCGTGAAATTTCATCACTTAAATGGAGACCCTTGAGTACTAGACCCAATTATTTCTTTTTAATATTTTATCTGGTAGAATATTTTGAAAGAAAAGTCGGCTTGAACTCATTTTATATCTGTCTAGTATTTTAAAAACGACATTTAAATAAACGTTTCGATTTATTAGAGATATTGTATGGAAAGCTTCAAGAGGATGGCAAAATATTATCTGTAAGGTAAAGTCACGTAGAGTACGCTTTTGCCATATAGCTATGCGTTTCTATGCTAATAAATTATTACTCGAAACAAAACGTATCAAACTTTTATTTATATGGTATATGGCGGCAAATTTTTTTTAATCCTTAAGCTTAATTAGAATTTAATCGTGTTACTTTTTTGTCATGCCATGTAGTCGGTGTGAATGCAAGTCACATGAATGTAAGTATTTACCTGCCTGCCTCATGCTTTTAAATCGCTTTTACTGCTGCCGGTGTAATACGAATATTACCGTGCTGCCGTCCAGAGTCATCGAGTTATTTTGCAGCTACCAATCTTTCTATTGCTTCAGTTCCTGTATTATCGTACATAGACTGCGTGCTTGCGATGCTTATGTGCTTCGGTTGCGCAGTAAGCTGCCGTAGATGATGAAGACTGTGCGGTTACCATCTGTGCGAGAGTTTTACATTATTTACTTGGAAAACATCACAAGTGTTTTGCTATGATAAATAGAATGATATTATAAATAGTTAGAAAATCTAACGACTGAGTTAAAACTAGCGGCAACTAAATTTTGGATGTTTTTTGTTATCTGACAATGAATACATACCATCTAAACATAAATTAAACACCAATGGTGCTAAATTTTGATAGATTTAATTATCTAAGTAATTAGGGTGTAGGAAAATTAATCGGCGAAATGTTTACCGACCATAATTGACCGTTTAGAATTTTACCTGTCCCAAAATTCTCTAAGAACTTATTTAAACAATTCCTGAACGGTAAGGTCACCCTATCTATCACATACTGTTATTCAAAACTTTTACTACGTGCTATATAAAGTAAAAGTTGTTCTATTTAGGTTAGACTATTATAGCTTGTAATTCATCTCTTGTATGCGTAAGTTTGAACCCTTTCTTACATTAAACTTTAGATCCGTCACTGACAACAACATTTATTAATTGCTCAAGCACTGTCTCATAGATGACATATTATTCAGCAATATGAAAATCAATTCACCTGGTAGAATAAAAATTTCCAAAATAGATTAACTTTAATATTTCGGCACAACCATAACTCACACAGATTTTTAAGCTAAACGAAATGACAGCAAGTTTAGAATACGTTTTCGCCGGTATAAATAGGGTTATGTTTATTTAAAGCATTTATTACTATGAAACTAAAATCGCATACTAAACATTTGTATGGTTTATTGCCGATATGAACAAACTTGTGTCTATTTACATAAGCTACTTCTCTACAACTAGAGTCGCATTCTAAACAATTGTATGGTTTTTCACTCGTATGAATAAGCTTGTGGGTGTTTAGAAAAAATGCCTGGCTGAAACTAAAATCCCAATGTAAACATTTGTAAGATTCTTGGCGTTGTGTTTAATTAAATCACTTTTTTGTCTGAAACTAGAGTCGCATTCTAAACAGTTATATGGTTTTTCGGCAGTATGAGCAGGGTTATGTTTTTTAAAGCACATATTGCTCTGAAACTAGAACCACATTGTAAACATTTGTATGATTTTTTGCCAGTTGGAGTAAGTTTGTGTTTGTTAAAAATATCTTTTACATTGAAATTAGAGTCGCATTGTAAACATTTGTATAGTTTTTTGCAGATACGAACAAACTTGTGTGTATTTATATGAGCTTTTTCTCTTAAACTAGAGTCTCATTCTAAACACTTGTATGGCCTTTCTCTGGTATCAGTAAGCTTGTGGGTGTTTAGAGAAGATGAATGTTGAACTAGAATTGCATTCTACACATTTGTGTTTTTTTGTGGTATAAACAACCTTGTGTTTATTTAAATTACTTATAATCTGAAACAAGCACCGCATTCTAAAACTTTGCACCGTATTATGCCAAGATGAATAAGTTTATGGATGTTTAGAGGAAATGCCTGGGTGAAACTAGATTCGCATTGTAAACATTTGTAGGTGTCTTTTACCGTTATGAACTACCTTGTGTTTATTTAAATCCTTATTTAAATCACTTCTTCGTCTGAAACTAGAGTCGCGTTCTAAAGATTTATTTGGTTTTTCGCAAATACAATTAAGGTGATGTTTATTTAAACACTTATTGCTCTGAAACTTGAATCGCAGAGTAAACATTTGTATGGTTTATTGCCAGTAAGAATTCGTTTGCTCAATGTATCTTTTACTTTGAAATTAGACTCGCATTATGGACTCGCATTAACATTTCTATGGTTTTTGCGGATATGAACAAATTGGTGTGTATCCATATGACCTTTTTCTCTGTAACTACAGTCGCATTCTAAACATTTGTATTTTTTTATGGTATAAACAACCTTCTGTTTATTTAAATTACTTTTTTTCTGATACAAGAATCGCATTCCAAACATTTATATGGTATTTCGCCAAGATGAAAAAGCTGGTGGGTGTTTAGAGAAAATGCATGACTGAGACCAGAATTGTATTGTAAACATTTGTAAGCTTCTTTGCCGTTTTTAGCAACCTTGTGTTTTTTAAGTCACTATTTAATTACTTTTTCGTCTGAAACTAGAGTCGCATTCTAAACTTTTATTAGTTTTTTCGCGAGTACAAATAAGGCTATGTTTATCAGAAGCACTTATTGCTCTGAAACTAGAATCGTATAGTAAACATTTGTATGGTTTATTGCCAGTATGAATAAGTTTGTGTTTGTTTACAGTATCTTTTATTTTGAAATTAGAGTCGCATTCTAAACATTTGTATGTTTTTTGCGGATATGAAGAAACTTGTGTGTATTTATATCACTTTTTTGTCTGAAACTAGAGTCGCATTCTAAACAGTTACTAGTTTTTTTGCGAGTACTAATAGGGTTATCTTTATTTGAAGAACTTTTTGCTCTGAAACTAGAATCGCATATTAAACATTTGTATGGTCTATTGCCAATATGAATAAATTTGTGTTTGCTTGAGTATATTTTAATTTGAAATTAGAGTCGCATTATAAACATTTGTATCCTTTTGCGGATATGAACAAACTTGTGTGTACTTGTCGGTATTTAGAGAAGATGTTTAGTTGAAATTATAGAATTGCACTCTAAACATTTGTATGTTCTTTTGATGATATAAACAACCTAGTGTTTTAAATTACCTTTTTGTCTGGAACCAGAATCGCAATCAAAACATTTATATGGTATTTCGCCAGGATCCATAATCTTGTGGGCCTTTAAGGGAAATTGCCTGGCTGAAACTAGAAATGCATTGTAAACATGTGTAAGGTTTTTTTGTCGCTATGAACAACCTTGTGTTTTTTTTAAATCACTTCTCTGAAACTAGAGTTGCATCTAAACATTTATATGGGTTTTCGCCAGTATAAATAAGCTTCTGTATATTGAAACTATCGATTTTAAATTCTTGCTTGATCTCTCATTGCTGGCTATCATTGGGACCAATTCATTATGGACAATGTCAATTGTAATGTACATCAGTTTCATTGTTTGCGATTTCTTCCACTCAATTTGTAATTTCATCAAACAACGTGGTAGGTTTTATTGAACTTGTTTCAAAAGTAAAAAAGGTTAGTTGAGTCTCTGATTTTTGTGGAAGTGCCTTAAATAGATTGTAGCCAGAATGTTGTATGCCACAGTCAAATTGGGCCAATCTATGCTGACGCAAAATATACAGGGCCGGTTTTACCATTAGGCAATCATAGGCGACTGCCTAGGGGCGCTGCATTAAGGGGGCGCTCAAAACGATAGAACAAAACTGCGAAACTATAAGTCCGGGCATATCATACATTCCAAGGGCGCCTTCAGATGTTTAAAGTGCCATTCGGCAATTTAAAGATATACAAAACGCCATGATCATGGGAGAAATGTAATGGGGTGTTCTTTTGGCACATGAAACAAAGCTTCCGATGCCTTTTGCGTCATAGAGTCCTCCATTACTCCCATCCTGCAGCTGGACACATTATTTATGCGTGTGCGGTCCTCCATAATATTTCTGTTAAAAATAGTATACCTTTACCAGAAGAAGAAGAAACTTGTTTCCTAAAAGTTATACAAATTTTATTGTACCGGACTTGCAATGATTTCTATTGAGCACCAAATTAGAGAAAATTTGGAAATCGATACTTTAATTGAAACTTTTGCCAAAGCAAAAGCATGAAAAATTAATTTAATATAACAAAAAGTGTGGCAATATCAGTGCAATTTGTTTGAAAATTCAGTAATGTTTTTTTAATGAATTAGATTTTTACTTAAAAAATTATTTTTGACTGTTTTTTAAAACTTTTTTATTGTAATACAAATTAACAATTTTACTGATTGTGGCTATATGGGGCGCCAAATTTTGTTTTTGCCTAGTGCGCCAGGTTAAGTCCAGCCGGCCCTGAAAATATATAAATCTTTGTTGCGTGCTGTATATTCATGGCAATGAGAGCCAACAGCAGACGCAAAGAAATCATAACACAAAATTGAAAACACATATATGTCATAAATTCTAAGAAATTTATCTTTTATTATTATAGATCTAAAACTGCCTTAAATTTTAGCCATACATTATGCGCAAAGCTCATATTTTGCAAAATTATAACTCTATTAACCCGATAAGTTCGTTTTTCTCCCTAAAACATTATCCCAAAGCACATAATAGAACATAAGTGTCCAAGATAGATTAACTTTAATATTTCGTCATTACCATAATTCATACAAATTTTTAAGATAAAACAAATGCTAGAATGTTTGAAACACGTACTTCGTCAATATAAATCAGGTTCTGTTTATTTAAATCACCTATCGCTCTGAAACTAAAATAGCATTGTAAATATTTGTATGCTTTATTGCCAGTATGGATAAGTTTGTGTTTGTTTAAAGTATCTTTTACTTTGACATTAGAGTCGCATTCTAAACAATTAAATGGTTTTTAGATAGTATGAATAAGCTTGTGTATGTTTAAAGAAAATACCTAATTGAAGCTAGAATTGCATTCTAAACATTTGTATGTTTTTCGTGATGGTATAAACAACCTTCTGTTTATTTAAATTACCTATTTGTCTGAAACAAGCATCGCATTCTAAACATTTATACGGTATTTCTCCAGGACGGATAAGCTTGCGTGTGTTTAGAGAAAATGCCTGGCCACGACGAGCATGGTATTGAAAACATTTGTAAGATTTTTTTGCCACCATGAACAACCTTGTGTTTATTTAAATCATTTTTGTCCTAAACTAGAGTCGCATTCTAAACATCTACATGGTTTTTCACAAGTATGTGTAAGGTTATGTTTATTTAAAGCACTTATTCCTCTGAAACTAGAATCGCATTGCAAACATTTGTATAGTTTATTGCCAGTAGGGATAAGTTTGTGTTTGCTTAAAGTATCTTTTAGTATCGTTTTTGCCCGTGTAAACAAGAATCGCATTCTAAACAATTATATGGTATTTTCAGGATGAATAAACTTGTGTGGGTTTAGAGAAAATGCCTGGCTAAAACTGAATTGCATTGTAAACATTTGTAAGGTTTTGTACCTTGTGTTTATTTAAATCATAATGTAAATTATTTTTGCCTCAAACACAGCAATGAGAGCCAGCAGCAGTCGTAAAAATATATATAACGTTGGTAGACTTAACACAAAATTGAAAATACTAGAGTTATGGGTTATGTTTATTTAGACCACTTATTGCTCTAAAACTAGAATCGCATTGTAAATATTTGTATGGTTCATGGACAGTCAGAATACGTTTGGGTTTGTTTAAGGTATCTTTTATAAATAAACTTGTGGGTGTTTAGAGAAGATAGCTGATTGAAACTAGAAGTGCATTTTAAACACTTGTATGTATTTTGACGGTATAAACAACCTTATGTTTATTTAAGTAACCTTTTTGTCTGAAACAAGAATTGCGTTCTGAACCTTTATGTGGCATTTCCCTAGGATAAAAAAGCTCGTGGATGGATATATAGAGAAAATGTCTGGCTAAATGTAGAATTATGGACGGCGTACGTATGGACCTATATGTACGAAGGTTCGAATGGTCCAAAATGTACGGCGTACGTTGATAGCAGTA
>WYDF02073927.1:0-11361 GCA_009867245.2 Adranes taylori
TTGTAATGAAAAGTTAGTTTCATTTATTATACAATTTTTGGTCACCTGTCTACAACAATTTTATACATTAGATTTATTACTGAATAAAGTGTTGTTTTCAAATATAAATAATTATAAAAATATTCCAAAGATAAATTTGTTATAAATTGTTATGAAATTTAAAAAACTAAAATATACTCATTTATATATCAATACAAGTTGCACAAGTTTTCTTCAGGTAAAATTGTTGCCTTGAAACATGTCAACTAATATATTTTTAATAAATGGATTATTTGAAATACTACTGATTTTCATTATGTTCAAAGATATCAATTGCTACGCCAATTCTGAACGATTTTTTCATTACTTTTTTATGTCTGGGCTATATTCAGAGAATTGAAAACAGTTTTTTATCATCTCTAGTTGAATCGTTGAGTGGAAGAACAGTATAGGTTAAAGAAATCTCATTTTAAACTAAGATAGCCAAATTGTTTAATTTTTATTAAGACATCAGTGAGTAAAGAACAACATTAATGTACGCTCGAAGTGAGCAAAAACCATTCGCCCGCCCAGGCCCCAGTCCGGGCTTAGGTGGGTCCTTGAAACAACTAGGACTCTTAGAGTCGTTAGGACACTTAGAGCGGGCGCGCTTATTAGGCCTCAAGGACCCTAAAGGCTTTTTAATCATCAAGGAAAAATTTTAGGGCGAGCCCTTAACTAAAAATGGCGATCTTTAACATTCGCTCTAGGAACGTTGATCCTGGGCTTATTTGGTTTTTTCACTCATTCTTGTCGGCATGTCTTGTTTTGGTTTAAATGCGCTTCAAACGGTAGACATTTTGTAAAATTGATCTTAGATAGATTTATCTGAAAAGTAAATCAGATACGTGTTTGGTCGATACGTGATCTGTGTTGTGTCGAAAATCTCAAGCTATGATAACGAGTAACTAGTTATTGGTTGAAAAAAAAACCTACAGTACTTAATTGTGCCTTGAATGAAGGTTCGGAGCCTTTAATAAAAAATTTTGAGAATATAAGGGAACGCTGTGGCCCAAGGATATACGGCGATATAGGTTGCAGTCAGCATTGAGACTTCCCACTGCCGTGCGCGACATGCCACCCGGGAAGAAAGATTGCGTCGACGGCTGTACTAACTGGAGATTTTGGGAGACTACAATCTCTTTTCGGAAAATATACAATATGGGCCTGAAATAGATGACTCCGTGCAAATTTGCAAATGAACATCTTATTTAAGTGCACATCTGTCTTGAAACATTTAATGCGTTTTTCTCAAAACCGCATTTTCAAAATCGGTGACCAATATATCTCAAAAACTACTGCATCGATTTATTCCCAACTTTGTATATTTATTTTAGATATAATAAGCCAGTGATTAAACGAAGCATTAGTTTATTTTTCTTGAAGAAAAACGAGCGATATTTTCATCGATAATTGAAATTTTAACTTTGCCATTTTGTCCCAAATCCATATTTAGAAAAATCGTTCGTTCACTCGCTAGATATTTTAATATATTAAATAAATATTTTTGCATTTTTGATCTCAGATGATCCATATCCGGGCAGCAGTGGTCACCCAAATTTTTTAAAAATGGCTATATCTTTTTCATTTTTAATACTTTTTATGTAAAAAAATTATATTATATTTATAAAAATATACTAATTCAATTTTAAACAAATCTTATAGTCAATCAGTAAGATGCTACAGAAACTGATGCCAACAGAATTCACTGCTGTTCAGATCGTAACTTCGATTTTGCTAGTAACTCACAAACTAGCAAAATATCAGTAAGAAAATTTTAACTACTAATAAAATTTTTTTATTTTTAGGGGGTTCCTTCTAGGATATTTTAGACTGCAATTGCTAATAAAAAACCTAAATTTTAGTAAAACACGAAAAATCCTTCCAAATCGCTCCCTGTTTTTCTTCTTCTTATAATGTCGTCTCCCTGGAAGCCATCATTCTGGCTATCGGATTAACATAAAAAAAATATTCTCAAAATTTTGAAATTGCGTAAACTATATGAATTTTAATTTTTTGGGTTGGTTTTAATAACATAAACTGAACGCGTAATATGAGACGTTTGTTGTAGAAAGGTGGTTTAAAAGTACTATGTATTTTATGAATTGGTTAATAGATGATTGAAATTTTCGAAGAATTATTATAATATTGGCATGTGTCAGCATATTGTGAAACATCAATATAAACGATTTTGAAAAATAATATTTTGAAATTTGGAAATCTTATACAGTGAAGCGGAAAGAAAAAAATGTGAAACGAATGCAGATATTGTTCTATGAAATATATTAAAGGAATAGTTAGCTAAATAGTACAAAAAATATGAATTTAGAAACATTGTCAAAATCAATTAAAACACAAAATTCCATTACCTTTTGAATTCTGTTTATTCTTCATATAATGTGACAATTATTAACATCAATAAAGTTCTTAAAAAAATTTAATTCAATAGTTTTTTAGTCAGAAGTTTTTTTATGTTTAATACCCAATGCATGGAAAGCACTTATCATGGAAAGCGACAGCAAATATTGCATAATAGCGTTCGAAACCCATTCGCTGGAAATAAATATGCATGATGAAATTGAAAACGATGCTCCCGCATCTACTAGCTATTTCTCTTATTGGTTGTTTTTATAATTGAGTGGGCAACTCTTTAACAATTCTTTCCTTACCTTTACTCTGATTGGAGAACAACTTATACCCTGACAGAATTTCGACGGCGAGATAATGCAATATTGTTCTTTAAGATTTCCAACGGATCAAAAAATACTTTCTCATTGGTAGTAGGTTTTCTAAACATTTTGGCAGAAATTTCCTTCAAGCCAGGTCCAAGCGAGCCGGCGAATTACGAAAACTGCCACGATCCAGCCGACTACCAGAAGTAATTTGTTTTCAGCTAATTTCATATGAAAGATCCAATTCAAGCCAGCGTTCACGAAACGCATTGGTTTGTTTGAAAAATCCAAAAAGTTGAAGCTGCAGTTACAGCTTAACCCGTGCGGTGTCAGTGGTACATAAGTAAGTAAATATTCTTCCATTTGAATATTTCCAGGCTTTCACGACCTATTATGAAAGCACAGCTACTACAACAGATTTTCAAATGTGCTTCAGAAACTAACAGTTGCAAGTAAAATTAATTCAAGATTGGATACTATCAAGAAAATAACAAGTAACAGCATTTGTATGCCCAATTACACAACCACTTAATTAAACGATCACTTACAAAATAACCAGTCCATCTAACAGTAGCATAAGAAACCATGCATCATGCCTGTTATACATAAAAGAACAACTGAAAATCACAGGAAGTTAGTAGCTACACTTCCAGAACCAACATGTCAACCTAATGGTTGACTATTCAAAACAAGACAATAACTCGATCAAAAGATCTGCTGCACATGAAACACCAATTGGAAAATCAACAATGAACTTGTCAAAGTGAAAGAATGGAATAAATAAACAACGTTTCTTTCACTATAAAGCAAGATTTCAAGAATCTTAATTAAAGATGACAATAAACTTAAGGAGAACCCGTGCAAAAGAGATAAGCATGGTGCAGCCTTGTACGAGAGTAATTCGCAAATGAAGCCACTCACACATGCATTCATACGAAAAAAGCATTATTTCTTTAATTTGATATAGGCTGGTACAAGGAAGTTGTACGGTCTTGGTACAAGTTGTACGGTCTTGCATCAAAATCACCGATTTTATATACAAATGCATTTATCGTTATTACTTCCTTAAGAAATCGAAAACGATGCTCCCGCATCTATTAGCTATTTTTCTTATTGGTTGTTTTTATAATTGAGAGGGCAACTCTTTAACAATTCTTTCCTTACCTTTACTCTGATTGGAGAACAACTTACGCCCTCACAGAATTTCGAAGGAGAGATAATGCAATATTGTTCTTTAAGATTTCCAACGGATCAAAAAATGCTTTCTCATTGGTAGTATCTTTTCTAAACAGTTTGGCAGAAATTTCCTTCAAGCCAGGTCCAAGCAAGCTGGCGAACTACGAAAAGTGTCACGTTCCAGCCGACTACCAGATGTAATTTCTTTTCAGCTAATTTCATATAAAATATCCCACTCAAGCCAGCGTTCAATAGACACATTTGTTTGTTTGAAAAAATCCAAAAGAGTTGAAGCTGCAGTTACATCTTAACCAGTGCGGTGTCAGTGGTAAATAAAGAAGTACATATTCTTCTATTTGAATATTTTCAGGCTTTCATGACTTAATTCAGAATTGGATACTATCAGGAAAATAACAAGTTACAGCATTTGAATGCCCAATTACACAACCACTTATTTAAACGATCACTTGCTAAACAACCAGCCCAATCTAACAGTAGCATACGAAACCAAACATCATTCCTGTTATACATAAAAGAACAACTGAAAATCCCAGGAAGTTAGTAGCTACACTTCCAGAACCAACATGTCAACCTAATGGTTGACTATTCAAAACAAGACAATAACTCGATCAAAAGATCTGCTGCACATGAAACACCAATTGGAAAATCAACAATGAACTTGTCAAAGTGAAAGAATGGAATAAATAAACAACGTTTCTTTCACTATAAAGCAAGATTTCAAGAATCTTAATTAACAATTAAAATGAACTTAAGGAAAACCCGTTCAAAACCCATTCGCGCGAAAGGGATATGCATGGTGCAGCCTTGTATGAGAATAATTCGAATAAAAATGTAATGAGAATAAAAAGGAAGCAAGCTTACACACACCAAGAAGCATTATCTCTAAAGTTGTACGGTCTTGCATCAAAATCACCGATTTTATATACAAATGCATTTATCGTTATTATTTCCTTAAGAAATCGAAAACGATGCTCCCGCATCTACTAGCTATTTTTCTTATTGGTTGTTTTTATAATTGAGAGGACAACTCTTGAACAATTCTTTCCTTACCTTTATTCTGATTAGAGAACAACTTACGCCCTCACAGAATTTCGACTAGGAGATAATGCAATATTGTTCTTTAAGATTTCCAACGGATCAAAAAATGCTTTCTCATTGGTAGTAGCTTTTCTAAACATGTTGGCAGATATTTCCTTCAAACCAGGTCCAAGCAAGCCGGCGAACTACGAAAAGTGCCATGGTCGCCACGGAGTGCCACGGAAAAAAGGAACGAATGGGAGAGTCATGAACTCTTGTGGGTCAGCAGTTTCATTTGCTTTACGTTTAGACCATTCGCTGTCCCTGTCAATATTATATCCTCATAAGTTTTACTAACAATGATTTATCTATTATTTATTTACGTTGAAAATACATACCTCTTATTAAATTTAGGAAACTTAAGTTCCGGAAAGTTATTACATTAAAAATGTTTATAAATTTGTAACAAATTTTTATTAATATTTTAGATAACTTACAGGAATATTATTAAGTTTGTGTAGTGGTTTTAAATGCTTTCACATTATAAAACAATCCCAAAAATTTCATGGATTTAATAAATATTGCACCATAAAATAAAATTAGTTCTCCCATAAAATTAGATCTCCAAACATTTTTATAAGAATTAGAAATCATTAATTTATTGCAGTTTGTATATAGTTATAATGTATCAAATTCCTGTACACGGTATTTTAATACAAACATTTTTTGTTTCAGGTCCAGTAATTGATTTGATGAAAGCTTCATGAGTGACAGAAAAATTGAAATCCATCTTCAAATCCACAGGTAAGATAATTTTATAATGAACATGGCCCCTAAAGAATATTACTCTTTTGCGTCCGAATGATCGTATAACTGATCAAAGAACTTTTGTTTTCTTTCTTTGTGTTCATTTTTTATGCTTCTTGTTGTGGTAATCTATTTTTTTTGGTAGCTTCTATATTGTCACGTTTAAATTGTGACAAGCGCTAAATCGATGCCTAGTTAAAATTCCTCCAGTTAAACCGGAATCAAAGTAATAAAAGTTAATATAGGACTTGGCTAACATTTATAAATTATTATTAGGTGTAGAGAAATATCACAAATTTCGCTGTTCACTTAATTACCCAAGAATTAAGGGACCCTTTAATTGATGAAACCAATAGTTCTCAATCGGTAGTACGCGTACCACTTGGCGGTACACGAAATTCTGTAAGGGGTACACGCTTAACTACCTAAAAGTATACAAAATTATATTGATAGATGCTAGAATTTAACGATAAGTGTTTATATTAAGTAATGTACGCCGATGGATAAATGGCTTGCTTCTGGAAAGAAAAGTAGGCGTGATGAAGACCAACACTCTGTGACATCAACATCACAAACTATAAGTAGGCACAAACAATTTTGAAAGTAAGAAAACATCAGCTCAAAAGCAAGCATAAGATGTAAAAGCCATGAAGAAACAGTATGATAAGTCATATTATGTCGAAATTTCGTAGAATGTTGGGAAATTTTGTCAAATAATTCTATGAATCGTGCCTTGGAAACGTGATTTTGAAACGAAACACCAACACCTAATAAAAAAGGATATAAAGTATATCGAAAGAGTTTTAGAAGATTTTCAGAGCAGAAAAACTATTAAACAATTCTCTGGTAAAGAAAAGTTGCAAGCGTCAAAAAATTCCATTGTCAAACAACACTGTACCTCGGAGAATTGGCGATATGGCGCATAACACAAAAGAATAGCTGAAACTCGCCTTTCAATGTACTCCTTGCTTTGTGATACAACTCGGCGAAATAACAGATGTCGCTGGTCTAGCACAATTAATAGTTTTTGTAAGTGGAAGTATTTGAGGACGTACTATTTTGTAAGCCACTTACTTCTACAACAGATGAAGATATTTTTAAAACGATTGATAATTTTTTACGGAAAACAATTTTCAGTGAGAAAACTGTGTCTCAGTTTGCATTGATGGCACCAAAGCCAGGCGTCCCACATCACTGGACTGGTAGATCATATAAGAAAGATTGTTGCCAATTGTAATTTTACTCATTGTGTACTTCACTGTGAAGCGTTGGCAGCTAAGTACCTACCTGACGAGTTAAAAGAAGTTCTTGACCACAGTGTGAAACTGGTCAATTTCATTAAAACACACCCTCAAAAGCCCGCTATTTTAAAGTTCTGTGCCATGAAATGGGTAGTCTTCATGACAATTTGTTGCTACATACTGAGGTACGCTGACCCTCAAGAGGCAATGTTTTATCCCGTTTATTTGAACTCTACAAAGAACTGCAGATGTTTTCTACTGTTGACCTGCGACCAAATATATTGAAGGTTCAACTAAAATTAATCCGCTTCTGCGAGACTTGTTTCGGTTAGAATTCTTAATTTTGATATGAGCGAATATAAGTTGGGATTTTGAAATTAAAGATGTTTATTTATAAAACTATATGTATTAATTAAACAACGAAATCGGTGAAATGTACAAGTTTAATGTTTTATGAATGATTAAAGGACTTAAGTGTGAAAAAAAAAGGATTTATGATTAAAGAACTTAAGTCAGAATGATTTTGACATGTAAACTTATAAATGATTTAATGTCTGAATACTTTTAAAGATTCTTATTAATCATTTTTTAACTTATCGCTAGTAACGCTTTTTATTCCCTGTAAAATACTTAAACAATTTTAAAAGAAATATTTGTAGATCAGCATAAATTCCAATTTTCAAATGTTTTATAATAAAAAAATTCTTATATATTTCGTATTTGCTAATAACATACAAAAATTATTCAAAAAACAATTTATTGAAACATACGCAAAATAATTTATATAGAACAATTAAATTTCCATATCGTATATTTAATTTTTAAATAATTATACAAGTACTTTATCTAAATATATGAAGAAGGTTCAAATAAATATAAATTATATACTACACAACACTACAGAGCATAAATCTCCATTGTTCTCAGTACTGAGCGACTTTGCTTGCCTTTTGAAACTATCCTACTTAAGTGACATAGTTGAACTTATGGAACTTGTCTGTGCAGGAGGTTGACTCATCTTTTTTTGGTTCAGAAGAAAACTGAAACAATGATTATAAAATTGTTCTTTGGGAAAAAGAACTAACAGAACACAACAAGTGTGAAGAGTTTAAAAGGATAAACTTGTTTTTAAAAGAAAATGAGCAATCAATCTCTGCCTGTGTCGATGTCAAAAATTAAATTTCCCTTCACTTGAAATCACTGCAAGCCTTTCCACCACCAGACAAGACAATGGACTGGATTCGTGATCCATTCGCTATAGTTGCTACAAAAAATCTTAGCAACTTGACTTGTTTGCAAAATAAACAGCTAATCGAAACAAAAGTACAACTAACATTGAAGCAAAAGTATTGTAATACTTTGTTAATTAACTTCTGGACTGGAACACCAAGAACTAGTAGACATTGCTGTGAAGTCCCTTCTGGGGTTTACGATAATTTGCTTATGCAAAAAAGGATTTTCAAGTTTAACTTACCTGAAGAGCAAGTATGGAAACAAGGTTAATGTCAAAGATGATTTACAGCTGTATTTAACCAAGGTGGAGCCAAACATTGATGAACTTTGTAAACAAAAACAAACCCAGCATTCCCACTAATTATTTTCTGAGACTTTTTAAATTTTATGTCTGATAAAAAGTTTGTAATAAAATGTCCATTGAAATAAAATTTCTTGTTTTTAATTTAAA
Source organism: Adranes taylori (assembly GCA_009867245.2). Classification (NCBI taxonomy): domain Eukaryota; kingdom Metazoa; phylum Arthropoda; class Insecta; order Coleoptera; family Staphylinidae; genus Adranes; species Adranes taylori. Next base: position 8,637 of record WYDF02073927.1, read on the forward strand.
TTACCTCTTCATAATTAAACTTTACAGTTTAACAGTTTAACAGTTAAACTTTAAATAATATAACACATTTTAATAAAACTAAAGTTTTTTTTGTTGTGGTACGCATAGTTAATTATACACAAAAAGGGGTGAGTTGAAAAAGGTTGAGAACCCCTGGATTAAACTAAAGAAAATAGCTTTAATAAAATAAGTACGGTTCATATGTTAATTGCATAAATAAAATATAATACAATATCACAAGAATTTTTACTAATCAATTTATTCTTTTATACTATTACAATTATACTGGATTGAAATATTTTGGTGAGTAATAAAACAACTTAGCTTGATTTATTTGAAGAGATTTTTGGGCAACATAATTACCATTCTAGGCGAAAATTTAATTACTAAAGAATTCAGAAAATTAGAGAATTTAGAAATAGAAAATCAAAAGAATTCAAAGAAGCGAATAATCACAATATGGTGCGTTATTTATGGAATGATGAATCCTTTAGGGAGGCAGTTTTGTAGAATTTTGTATACAAAACTAAATATTGTTACGTGGAAAATTTTCGCAACAACTTATCGATAGCTTAATGGGAAGAGAAAAGATAGGGAGCTATAAAATTTTCTAGAAGATGTACGACGTTAAGGTAAATTTCCTTATAAAAGCAATTTTTTTTATGCCAGTTGAGTTAAACTTTGTACTTGAAAATAAATCTATAAGTAGTACACTGTTTGAAATGGCGACAGCTCAAATGGAAGTTTTTTTATTATAATTTTTAACTAGTTTGAAAATCTGAAACAAATTTAATTTCATTCTGAATTTATGCTTAACAGATAATTTACTTAACAGATATGAATTAAAATTTATTAACTATGAACTAATTTTTATTCTAAGATACAGATTATTAACTAATGAACTAATCATGTTGTTTGGTAATTATTATATTTATTGGAATATTGGTGTGAAATTTTATCGTATGCGAATTACACTAGGCTGCGATAGTTCTGTTTTGTAACTTGTGATGATTGATTCCAATGTATCTTGGTGCACTGAACCCGAAAATGATCTTACTTTCTTTCCATTACGTCAGAATTTTTTGTAAATCGCAATTTGCCAAATGTAGTATATATCGAAAAATATCACAAATATGAAACTTATGTCAGAGTGAAATAGGTTTGTTTCGTATAAAACGTATTACTTTGCGGCTTATAATACACATATTATAATAGTATATAGAAAATAAAAAACTCATGATTTTAGTCGTTGTGTCGACGTATCTTTGGACCATCCATGCTCTATTTCAGGCCTTTCCGTGCATGTGCACTTCTGGGATCAGATCGGTGCAACATCCAGCAATAGTCCGCCATCATTGTAGTATTTCCATTTCTTTGATATCCTGATAGAATCTGTCACCCATCTCTTCACTAACACACACCCAGATTCTCAGGAAAGTAATCTGTCACCCATCTCTTCACTAACACACACCCAGATTCTCAGGAAAGTAGTCCAAATGTGAATGTAGGAAATGAACCTTCAAACTCATGGAACAGTCTAAATTTTGGTACTAAATTTTGGCATAGTCTCAACGATAGACTTAAAATTCGGATCCTTATTGATGCCCAGAAACTTTGTTACTACGTCTTTAAAGGCGATCGTGGCTTCTTTTTCAGCAACTTCCATTTATTTTTCAAAATTTACATCTTTGCAAAGTTTTCTAATGTCCGAACCCGTAAAGACATCCTCTTTTAGTTTTGCGGTTGACAAGGCTGGAAATTTGTTACAAATTTACTTGAAACATTTACGATCTTTTGGTAAGGCATTCACAAATACCTTCATCAAGCCCAATTTAATATGTAGAGGTGGAAAAGGAACTTTCATCGAGGGTTTTGGAGCACATTTTTTACCCCAGGTTCCAATGATGCTCGTGAGATCACCACACATGATCCAGTATGATCGTCGTACTTAATTTTCTGGAGAGCAAATTATAAATTGTCATACTGTTCTTGTAAGTGTACAGAATGCCCTATAGGTATTGACACATACCTGTTTCCGTTGTGAAGTAGGACAACTTTACGTCTTCGTGCCGACGAATCGATGAATAGTCTGTTCAGTTCAGTTTGGTTAAATGGTTGTGGAGCAGAATTGCCTGGTTCGTTCTCCACTTCGTTATGTTTGGTTTCTTCACTTGAGTTAATTTCTGAACCATCTACTTCAGGTATATGTTCTGGTTGCATAGGCACTGGTACATTTGTATGATGAGGGTCAGGACGAAAGCCGATGGCAGATTTGGATAGACGATGTTCTTTTTATTCTTTACATTGCAACCGTGAACACCGGTTGAACAAAAGTAACACTCATCACTATGATTTTGTGGCTATCGCGAGACCATGGGACCGCCAAATTTGAAGCAATGTGTTCACCCTTTGACCACCGTCTCAGTCCTTCAACACACGTATAGCAAACATAGTGGGCTGCACATGTTTTGCCTTGATCTCCTCCTTTTACACCAAAATACGCGAGATACACTTGCTGCACGAAATACGCGAGATACACTTGCTGCACGAACGATCTTACACACTTGCTGCACGTACGAGGGTGTCTTTTTTGTCTTGACACCCTTAACTCACCACAAATGTAACAAAAGGAATCTGCAGACTTTTTCCAGCCTCTTGACGCCATTTCGAACACTGTATGTTTGCTTTTTAGCGTATATCCGCCGACACAAACACTTTTGATCGC
>WYDF02073938.1:0-11361 GCA_009867245.2 Adranes taylori
TATATATGAATTACTAAAAATAGAAATCTTTGTCAGTTATGTGTTTCTAGAAAAATATTTCTAAAAATGTAGGGTCAAAATATTGTCATAATTACTATTTATACTACGAAATGTTGTATAGGATCGTACTAAGGAATGAAAGGTTTAAGCAATTTTACGCAATAACTAAAGTTTTTGGTTTAAATTTCAAAATCTACATATAATTTTTATATTACATATACTTAAAAACATTTATTTTTATGTTAATTAATTTTTGTAATATGTTTATAGGTTTTTTATAGATGTCTAAAATAATTTTAGTTATATTTAATGTTTGATGTACAATTTGTTTCAGTTTATTAAATAAATACTCGTCTTGAATTTATTTTAACACATTCCATGTTTTTTGCTATATTTGTGATCAATTTTTATATAATTTATAAAAAAATGACGTATCTGATATGTAACAAAGAAGGTTTTTTTTAATTTTATAAATAATGTTAAATTTAAATAATAATATTAATAATAGATCTCGTTTGTACTATTTAGTTTGTAACACATAAAGATCAATATTTTCCTGACAGATTCTGAATGTAGAATATTTTTGATGTAAATAATTTGAATATTGTGTACTTAATAATAATATAAGATGGCCTTCTTTAAAATACATGATGAATGTAATTTATTGTTTAACACGAATGCACATGATAATAGTTTTATCTAGTAGAAAAATAAGTTTTAATTGTTAAGGATATACGATACACTAGTGAATTTCTTTAGTCCTCTCAGGACCAAGAATTTATGAGATTATTAATTTTTTATGTTGTTTAGGCATGACTTTGCTCAGACCCTTGCGGGCTAATTATTAGTGAGTCAATTGCATGGGGACTGTGAAGCTTGTCTCGTCGTACGAGTCCACTAAACCTAGTTCTCCTTGACTCCACCGAACCCTGTGGAACCGCGTTAGCCTTACTTCGGAGTGGCCAGAAAGTTGTTAGTATCTTGCTACAGTAGTCAAATGAATCGCTACTACATTTTCTCTTACTTATAAAGTGTGCGTCGACGCTGTTCTATAAGCGGAGGTAATTCTCAGTACGCTTAGTATATGGGCTTATTATATGTGCACTTAGGGCGTTTACGTAGAGTGCTTTCTGCTCAAATTGGTGCAGCGTATAAAAAAGAGATTCTACGACCGAACATGACAGTTCCTTTTTTGTTGTTCTGGTAGTCTTTGCTTTCCCTTGAAAAGGTCAGCTTTGACTTTTTACGGAGCTATTTATAATTGTCTATCGTTTGCTTCTAGTATTTATTTAGCAATGTGCCCAGTTTCTTCATGGTGTTTGCCATTGCTACTACCAGAATGTCGCCTGTAACAGCAATAATGTTCGTGGCTCTTGGCATTCTAAGCCTTATCAAGTCATCACACAGTATATTCTATAGGACGCACGATATAAACGAGCATTGTGAAATGCCGTATTCGAGCTTTTTTATATTCTTATTTGAGCCTCAGTTTACAATTAGATATTTATCCCGGAAGTAATCTCATTATTTCCGCTAGATAGTTACGATTTTTTGATCCTCTAAAGCGTTAATAATGTTGATACCGCTATTCAATGCGTGTCTCACATCTATCGTCACCATGGTGCACTCCTTTCTCTCCCTTTTTGTGCTTTTATTTGCAGCTTCTTCTATATCTTTGACTTTTACTATAGCTCTGATAGATTTTGCTTTTTGAAACCCGTATTGGTTTCTTTTATATCTTGTATGCTATTCTACTCGTCAGTTATCTTTAGAAGTATTCTTTCATACAGCTTGTCGTTGTGTTCCATATCGGCCTGAATGCTCTTGACCGGTTTCTTTCCCTTTTGTAGAAGGATCATGCAGGCCTCTTTCCAGTTTTCTGGAATTTTATTTTCCTTAGATAGTCTATCCGAACCGAGGGTTTTATTCTTTTTCATAGCCTTCAACGCTTCTTTTCTTGCTAAAAAACGTCAGTACCTCAATTCTTTGTATTGCGTGCGTCGATTCAGCCTGTTTCCTGAAAAAGTGCTTCTACTGTTTCTTCTTCTTTGTGTTGGTCATTTAATGTTCTATATGTAAATAACTTATATGTAATGTTCTATATGTAAATAACCTTTATTCATTACAATAACTGTTGTAGTTTATTTGGAAATGCATGATAGCATAATTTTTATGGCGGAGGTTCAAAAAGGTTATCATACAGCAGAATTTTTTTTAATAGAAGCTACCTTCTTATCTCGTTTTTGCAAGACTTTAGTATGACCACCCGAACGAACCTCGAATACAATACATCATAAAATGCTAATGAGCAGTTAACCAATAATTGTACGTCTCAGTGACGGAGAACATAAATTTACTTTACCATAACGAAATACTAAAATATCAGTGAGTACTACATTAATTTTTATAAAAATATTATATAGATGTTAGGTTAGGACATCTTTTTAAAATTTAATATTTAATTAATGTTGGGTACTAGCACCTCTTAAACTTAATATAATTAATATAAATAGACACATGCCTAAATAAATAAGTAGTTCTCTTCCGATAAGAAAGCATTATCATCAGTTTCCTTATTTTCCTTGCTTTTTCCATTTATTGTTTGTAGAGTTTTAAACAAATTCTAACAAGCCTGGATAAAAAAATCCTCTATCTCCTCCAATATGATAATCAAACTGATGTATGGGGCAGAGGTATGCTCAATGTGTGAAAGGGATTTCATTGAGAGAATGCAGGCTGGTTGTATCAAGAAGATTCTTGGGGTGGACAGGTCTACTCTATATGAAATTGTTCTACAAGAGACCAGGAGAAATAAATGCTGGTCAACAGGTATTAAAAAGATGGTGAAGTTTGAGAGAAAAGTATGGCTGGATGAGGAACAGAAATTGGTGAAGGAAATTTATATAGAGGGAATGAGTGCTAGGGATAATGGGGGAAGTAAGAACATTTAGTTAGAAAATAGAAACAAAATGTATGAACGAATTGGGTGGTCCATGAGTAGATGGGGTGAAAGAATCATAGATGGAGAAGGACTTGAGAATGAGATTGTCGAGAGAATAATGGATGTTGAGAAACAAGAGAGGAATGAAAGAATAAGAAGATGTAGCTATAATTATAAGTATGAATGGATAAGGGTTGAAGAGAGGTTAGCGGAGTATTTAGGGTCTGGTATAAGTATGAAAGAGAAAAGAATGATTGCGAGGTTTCGGTGTGGGAGTGAAGAAAGAGGGAATAGATACTGGATGAATGAGCAAGAGGAGATGTGTAGAGCGTGTGGAAATGAAGAAGAAAGTTGGATACATTGTGTGAAGAGGAGTGGACGGATGAGGAAAGGTTGAGAGGAGAGAATTGGAAGCGTTGCTTAGGGCAGGATGGAAGCGGATTGAGCAAAATGGAGAAAGTGGCAAAGGTTATAAGTAAAAAGGAGTGTTCTTAATTGCGGTTACAAATGGAGGGTGGATATAGAGGTTAAGAAAAGAAGGTGGATTTGGTGGGTGAAATGGGAAGTAGGAAGGGAATGAGAAGGAGAATAAATGAAATGGAAGGGATAGCGTGAGGGGCTGGTTATTTAGGTGGGTGTGTAGGGGAAAAGAGAGTTGACAGGGAAAGGGATGGAGTAAGAAGGGAGGCAATATGAAATGGTATAAGGGGTAGTACATAGCCTTACCTTGACTTTTCCTTGGAGAATCGTTCGGTGTTTTGTTATTTGCTTGAAATTTAATTTTGATTTTTGCATTTATATTAAGTTTATTTATAATAAATGCCAATAAAGATTATTATTATTGTGTGAAATTTTCCACAATATGTCTTTTAATGTTTCGCAAAGTTTCGTCTCCATTAATATCTACTAAAAGTTTGTCCAAAGTAGGTATCTTTTTTTGTAAATAAAATGAATGCACTTTTCTTCGTGTCAATTATTTCACAGTACCCTGTATTTGCATGGGTTTTCTCTCTGTTGATTTCAGTGCTACTGCAATACTTCCAGTTTTCGTTGCTTCAAAGGTCTATAATTGTTGCTTCTTCAACTCCGGTCATAGTTGAACACTCAGAAATTATACTCCGAACACTACTAGTTATATGTTCATATACAACAGCGTCATGTACATTTAACACTACAGTTTTCCAATGCACTGTGCCCTGTTAAATGACACTTTAATTTCACAGAAATAAAATTTGATGGCTGTGCCATTTTTATTGCACAAGTTCACTTAATCAATATCGCTTTTTATCGCCTATTAGTACAAAAAGAAAGTTAAGTGCTTCTTAATGATTACTTTCGTGCTTCTTTGAATTGTAAATATTTTCTACCTGAAGAGATTATATACCTATATCATTTGTTGACTAAAATTACTGCAAAATTTGATAAAATAATTTTGAAATAAATTGGTATTTTTTAAAATTTTAGGTAAAAGCCAGGTATTTAACTCTCTGTCGCTGGTTTATGATGTTACATTGGAATTTACTTGCTGTGTCATAAAAACTGTGCTATCATTCTGTTTCAATCATTCTGTTCAAATAGACTATAATTAAAATTATCAACCTTTAACATTTTTTTCACCAAAGATACCAATACCACCTTCCCTAACCCATTTATTCAAATTCGTATATTGAAAAATAACAACAAATGCATATACATTGTTACGGGCACATAAGTACCGACTTATGTGTGCCTCAACTATACAGTTAGTGATATGAGGACAATAGATTGTTTAAATGTCAAAATACAATATATAAAAATAATAAGAATTATAATTCTCTGTAAAATTACCGAGATAGCAATAAACTCAGCACCGTTCGGAATATATAGTCTGCGTAAATACTAACCCCAGACAATGGTACTAAATACTAATGTAGAAAACAATGTTAAGAAAAAATATCAAAACAAAAAAAACTATCATGAACACCTAATTTTGTGATCTTTAAAAATTATTTATAAGGTTATCATGAATATGCCCCTCCAACAAAAACTCTGTTACTTGAACTATGAACTATTTAATATTAATGTTTCTTATATGAAGCGGCAATGTGTTATAGATTTTAGGACCTAAATAAATATCTGCTCTTTTAGTGAAAAACAAGTTTGGCTGTATGACATGTGCCTTATTTGTTATCTGACTTGTTATATAAGTATATGGTTATTAGGAGTTATACTTATTCCACGGTAAAAGCTAAATACACGCAAAAAATATAGTTTCCGTATTGATAGAATTTTTAGTTTATTAAAAAGTGTCTCCGACGGGAAAGATTGCTTCTTATAACACATCGTTTTTAATAAAAAATTCTGACAGATTGTTAAAGGGTATAGGGTATTCAACATGTCAAGGAAGTGGTCTGATACCACTCTTACCCGTACCAATTCCATTCACTTCATTGCCCTTTCAACCAATAACATAGTCTATCAGAGATCCCCACATATCCTCTATATATCAATTGCTTGTTCCAGTCACAGTTATAGAATTGTTTCCTAGGAAACAATTCTATAACCTTCTTCCTCCACCCAAACAAGAAACCTCAATTCCTCCGCATTAAATACCTTACCTGTAGATTTTCTCTTTCTCCGCGTCACTTCCTAAATAGAACAGCCCTTGTTCGCCTTTACTGACATTCCAGACACTCATAATTGTTAATATATCGAAATTTCATCCTTCTTAACTTATTCTATCTCTCAAGCGACTCCATGCCCGACACCATAATATTGCCCCATGCCCTATTCACATACACTGTTATTCATATACACTCAAGAATATGCCTTTCGATATCACACGTTTATCATTATCATCTTATGTTAGTAATAATTCTTTTTTCACCCCGATAACAATTCACCGCTGGCCTTTTGTTTATGTATCCTACTTGCTCCATATAACACGTACGTCATAGACGTCTAACCTTATCCCACCCACTTTCTTTCAATAGAAGTTTGTTCTAATTCAAGAAAATTGAACTGTACTATATATTATATGAAACTGTTTTTCTATATTATGCTCAGGCTTATGTTTACAGACAAAAAAATATACTTTATAAATTTTTTTTTAAATTCAATGTGGTTCGTATATCCATTACTCAAAAATGCTCTAAAAATAACACTTTTTACATCCAATTTATATCATACATGTTCATAATTTAAAATTCTTCACAGTACCTGATTTTTAATCGAAAATAGTAACAAAACTTTCACTTTTACTTTTATTTTACAGTTAAATCATTTAATACATTCCATTTTTATGTTCATTAACGATTTAAAAAAACGTATCTCAAGTCTTCTTTAAAGTTGCGTTTGCGTTCACCCATTAGAAAGAGAATATAATTTTTTATGCACAATTAAAAATTGGAAAAAGTAAAACATGAAAAAAACGTAAATGTTTTCTTCATGCATTTTTGCTTTATGTATATAGTATATGATATTTTAGGCTTCTTTTGCATCCAGAGCAGAGATTCGCTTTTTCAATTAAACAGAAGTTTCAGGTTTCCTTAATTTTTATTGTAGAATTTTCATATGATGAATAAAAATATTTTATTAATATAATTAAATCTCCTAGAGACGATTACTATAAATATACGTAAGTGATTTACGTTAATTATACAAGCAAATATATTAATTGTATATTATGTTATTTTAAAGCCATTTCTTTTTATTTCTGCTTAAAAAGATCTATTGATTTATAGTAACCTAAGTTGTAATTAAGATTAATTATTGTATACATTTGTCGACATAAATCACGTACAAGATTTATATACGCATAGTTTTGAAAATATTTTGACTTTTTTCTTTTTATTAAATAGAGTTTGAAAAAGTTTAATATTTGATTAGTGTTTGGTAGGACTTGCGTCGACGCCAGTTGGATCACATTATGCGAATTAAAAGTAGACTACATTTTAAAGAAATAGAGCTTTATTTATCAACATTATGTTTGGTAGGACTTGTGTCGATGCCAGTTGGATCACATTACGCGATTTAAAAGTGGACTACATTTTAAAGAAATAGAACTATATTTATCAACATTATGCAAGAAAAAAACCGAAAAAAGAAATAAAAATCACAGTTAGTATAGCTAAGTTATTAACAAAAAATTCGTGGACGTGATCGCCACTCCATCTTTCATATACTGGAAGCAATTTGTTTTATTATATTTTGCTTAAAACAAAAGTTGATCTATTTAGTTTGACTGTCACCTTGTAACTCGTCTATTAAATTCAATTAGCACAATAGTTGATTAGGGTAAATTAAATTAAACTAGCGTAACCTATAGATCGCGTTCCCTATAAATGGCATATCCCCTTGCCTACGGCCCTATAGCTAAGGCTGCTCTTGACTCACCTTTTCCTTATATAGGCGAGCAAAATTTCAGCTCCCTAGTATTAAAACTGAAAATCTGAATAAAATTATCCTTTTGAACCCCTCCGAAAATTATAACTTGGATCCGCCACTAATAACAAGATTTATTAATTTGCAGTAGCACTGTTTTATAGATCTTCGAAAACTAAAATATTATTTCCTATAAAATTTCTTCTAGCTACTTGTTCAGTTAATACACGTATCGATGAGTTGACGACCGGTTACCATGGCAACCAATCCAGAGTTATTAGGGCCTATACATTTGGAGCCATTAGAGTTAGACCACTCATGTGCGGTATCATTTTAAAGAGAATCAGAAGGGCTATCAGAAAATATACAGGATGTTACTAAAAAGTTTTTGAAAAGTTTTTTTATTGCTCAATATCAGTTCAGTAATGTTCCCTAACTTTCATTTTTCCAACTTTCATAGGAACCAAGATATTTAGGCAGTACAATTTTTTTCAAGTTCCAATTACTCCCAAGATTATATATGCAATTTTTTTAACTCGCAAAGTATTAAAGGAATTTTCGATACAAGAAATAAAAAACTACAGTAGCCGTTTTGGAGTAAGGATTGCAAAATTTTCTAAAAAAAGAACAGCCAGTATATATGTTAAATTGTGATTTTAGAACAAAATGGTTCAAATTAAATCGAAGGAGCTTTAGATAGAGGATATAATAAAGTTTATTCGAATGTCCTATCTTTTATAGTTTCTGAGATATACTGAAGTTTTTAAAACTTTGAACGTGGTACCGTTGCTTTATGTACAAGGCAGAGACATGGAACTTTTTTATACGTCGCATAATACGAGCTACTATATTGCGCGAAATTTCAGTCTCCTAGTTTGAAAACTTAATTTGTGAAAAAAATGGCGCGTTCCCGCCAAATTGAATTCAAAAAAATGTTCCTCATAACCACGCCTTTTAATTGCATTTGAAATGATTGAAGTAATTGGAATACAAGAGACGTACTAAGGTGAACACTCAAAATATGAATCCTATATGTTTCATATACCTATACGTACTTCGTACGTATATGGTATATGAAAGATAAAAAGGTAGCTTACTAGAGCAGCAGAATGTACAGACAAATTAAAGAGATGTATTTTTAGTAAATATCTATTACAAAATGCGACTCGTACGTCGCGTTCGCTGTGTGTGGTTATTTTAGTGAATCTAACGGTGTGTCCAAGATATTCCTCGTGCGTTGAGCGTATTTACATGTCGCGAGGTATTGCAAAAGTTTCATAAGAGCATGACAATTTTAATAGCAATAATTGGTAAATATGTAGATCTTATTGTAGTTTGATTTTTATGCGAACTCCTCGGAATAAACTAAAACCGCCGGCCCAGAACGTGAACGCGAACTCTATATATGCTAGACTAACAATCTGGCCAAACAGAACACGGACGCCATTGCTAATACCAAATAGCAGCTGTGCTTTATATACCACTAAATTATGAAATTATTTCTTTTATAAATAAGTAAAATAAATCGTTGTCTTAACGACAATTTGCAGACTGTTAGTATAGCGTATATATAGTGACTGTAAGCGAACTGTTGCGCTCTCTCTAGTCATAGCAGGCACTTTGAAATGAATAGATTCTTCGCGACAGATTTGAGTTGTTCCGAAATATCTTGCTGACTGAATATATAAGCATGCATTTGCTTATCGATTTAGTTGATAGTCTAAATTTAGTGAAGACAGAAAAGCGTAAAGACCATCCGTGAGCGTAAAGACCAAATAAAAAAAGTGAGAACCCCTTAAAATTTAAAATAGGCGAACTAAGGAATGGATTTAACAAAGTGGGCCTTTGGTCCAAAAAGCATGACAAACACTGCATTAGAGAATAATTCTTTAATAAGATAGATGACCGAAGAAAGTTGCAAAATTGCTATTTTCAATTATAAACTCTATTTAATAATGAGATAGAAAATATGCTCATTTTATTTTCATATATATAATAAAATCTACATAAAATAGGTAATAATGAATGAGAAAGATTTATATAAAAATTTTCATTTTGTCAGTTTTTATTTTTATGTAAATTTTTGCGTAATGTGATTTGTTAATATATTATATATTATTTATAACTACATTGAAAAAATATATGAGTAACTAATTACATGCAACTTTGATTTTCTTAACAATAATGAAAAAAAAATAAATAGCCAGAAATAAGAATAAATAGCTAATCTTATCATTCGAAATATTTTTCGAAATCTAACTTATAGCAATTTCCCTACTGTTTGAGCTACATTCTATAATTGTACAAAATGTAGTTAGTGATACGTTGATTATAAAACGTAGTGGTATGTTTTATATTGTGACAGCAACTGCTAATTTGGATATACATAACACTTCATGTTTAATATTTTTAACCTAACTGTTTTGAAGTTTATAAAGTAATTCTGTTTCTTCTGTGAAGAAAATTAAACTGCACACTGGCGATAAAGCCTAGTATATATTATGTGAGTGTGAAGCATTAGCATCCAGAAGAAGAGATTTATTTGGAACAACGAAAGTTGACTCTACAGTGGTAAAAAACGTTCCCACCATGAAATAGTGAAACCGATACAAGACGCAGATATATTGGACTGGTGTGAATAATCAATATGAGAAAGCACAATAAGCCGATTGGTTACAGTGACCTAAAGCGGTACTTACCAAGATAAGGTCTAAAAATATGAAAATTGGAATTTCTAGACAATTCCGTATATTTTTGCCTAGAATAATTTCCTTCGGTCTTGTCATATAAGTGCTGAGGAAAGGGGCGGAACCGTAACAAACCACGATGGAGCCGGTTCTGTTTAATAGAATTTTGCAAATTTTGATAAGCAGTCTCGTTGACCAAGTTCGGTACAGGCGGTTTTCGAATTTTAAATTTCGCGGGCGTTTTGTTTGCAGTAAAATTCATATTCATATTATTCGATCGGAAGTGCTATAAAATTATACTTTATTGGAAATTAAATAATTGGAATTGGATAACAGAGTTATAATTTGTGTATATTTTGAATGAAATATATAAATATTTTATAAGCATATTATTTGTAAGCTACATGAGCATAATGATATAACGTACTTGCTACTGTTCCAATGGTGGGCATGCATAATGACGAATGTTTCGCGGCATAACGTAACCATGTTGCTGTTTAGCCGCACGTCTCATGTATAATCCAACGGCGTGAATGAGTCGTTCGGGTACTGTGGGCCCGATACCCGAAATTGGTTCCACGGGAATCTCTTCGTAGCGATACTAGAAAAAATTAAATGATTCAATAATTTTTTTTTCAAAAAAACATTGAACTTCTGGAACGAAAAATGGCTTAAGATCTTATTATTATTATATTCATATCAATAGAAATGGCGGAAGATTTATTATTATGATCCAAAAATAAACTCACAATTTTATTAATTGTTTACAAGAAGAAAGAACGTTTTTGGGAGATATAAATTATTCGCCCAAAGTTATCTTAGAATCTATGCAAATAAATGAATATCAGCCGTTCGTGTAGTGGAGGTGATAAAAGCTAGTGTTCACTTACATTTTACATGCACATACATTTACGTACGTTCAAGCACAGTACAGAACCTCACCCAGTCGAAATTCCTGTCAATCTAGAAGCAAGCACTGCTCATGTTTGGGCCTAAGAACTTGGCACAAGCAGAAATTGCTTTACACTTTAGCCTAATCTGTCTCCTAAATTGAATGGGCAAAATATAAATAAAAGGATCCATCAGGAAGAACGAGTATCTAAATATATAGCCAAACGTCAATGTGAATTTGGAAAAGGAACGTCGACAAATGATTCAATATTACAAGTGATGGAATTCGTGATTTACAAAACCTGGAGGTCAAGGTACTTAAGCGCCATTATAGCAGTCAACGTGCAGAATGTTGATTAGGAAATTTATGAAACATCGTAAGATTATTAATCTATATATATAAAAATCAATGTATGTTTGTATGTATGTCTGTATGTCCTTTATGGCTGACTAGACCATCCATCCGATCGACATGAAACT
>WYDF02073949.1:0-11360 GCA_009867245.2 Adranes taylori
TGATGTCCAACTACCGATGATTTTCATTTGATATTGTATACAACTGGACAAGAACATTTTATTTAGTTAAATTATAATGATTAATAAATTAAAGTCGACTGATAATATCAAAATGGAGTTAATTTAAAAAAAGTATTGTATTATCCAAATCCGAAGATTTTTATTTTTCGTATTTCACTACTGTTGTCTCATTTTAAAATAAAAGACAGCTTTTATACTGTGTCTAGCAAAAGTAAAACAATTCTTTTTCGAGTTGTGACTAGTAGTGACCCTCCTGACAGTTGGATTGCTCTAATAGAAAAGTATTGCTCTTCTAATGTTAATGCTTATACTGAAGAACAAACTTGCAACACAATACTCTATAGAGATAACATTTCATCACGTGAACGTGTAAAGCAAAATGAATTTGCAAAAGAACAGAAATTTCAATCCAATGATTTCACAACTTTAGACAATATAGGTGAAAGAACTAAACAAGGTGTTCTTGAGCAACCTGATGTCCTTATTTCAACTCTAAACAAAATGTCTTCGAAGTATGCAGCATTTGCAAAAACGGATAACGCATTGATTTCTGCAATGTATACCTTTGGAAAAAATATCATTCTGCTTCTATTACTGATAGACATGAATTAAAAATTCATCCCCAACCAACTCCATATCGATAAGAAAATATAGTAAATTTGCTTTCAGTGAACCTTTGAACATTTTTTAAATTTATACGAATTGTGGAAATGTTTACTCAAGATGGAATTAAAATTCCTATATAAATTTTCGTTTGAAAAGAAATAAGAATATGATACATTTGGCACAATAAATTCTTTTATTAGTTTATGAAGTCTTTTTCAAAGTTATCTTCTGAAATTTGTACAATGAAACGCTGTTTAAAATTACATATAAGAATTTTTAAATAATCTTTCAATTATGATCTGTGAAGGATTTTGTTTGATTTTTTGCAACATTTAATGAGTCGGATGAAATCGGTACTAAACACAAAGGATTTGTGACTATAACGTTATCATTTTCATCTGTTAAGTTTTGATCGTTTAGGTCAGGGTGTTCAGCAATTAGACATTTCATCATTATTGTCTTGGAAAAGCTATCTATTAAATTCTTGAACATAATGAATTGTACAAATCAAATATAGCATTGTTGTGGTCTATCGTCTGACTCCAGTTGTCATGACGTTGACATCTGGTGGTATAAATAGTTACTGTTAATTATACCTTTCTTATAGACAATTTCGTGCTCGAACTTCTCAACGCGCAAACTCACTTTAGGGAGAACCACGATTGAAGTGGATTGTGATCTGTAACTATTTGAAACTTTCTGCCGTAAAGATAAGGGCGAAACAACTTGTGGCCCAAATAACAGCTAACAACTCTTTCCCAATGACAGATTAGTTAATGTCGTGATCATTCAATGTACGTGATGCGTAGCCTAATCTGAACAACTGGGACTTTGTGATAGGACTGCGCCAATAGCAAAATTGCTGGCGTCTGTAGTAAGGATGAACAATTGGTCAAAATCTGGATACTTTATTATAGGATCGTTAATTAGTAAATTTTTACAGATTTCGAAACAATTTTTGTATCCTGGGTCAGTGAAGGGTTTTGTGATTAGAGTAAAATTCATTATGAAATTGCGGCAATACCCTATCAAGCCTAAAAATTGTTTAAGTTCTTTAGGAGTTTTTGGAATAGAGTATTTGGTAATAGCACTTAGTTTACTAGAACAGGGTTTTATTCCCTCTGTGGTAATCACATAAATGAGATAGTCGGCAATGGGATTGTCTATTGAAATCTTCTATGCTATAAGAAAATGCGATGTTTAACATCGCATTTATGTATGATTTACGAAAATGCTAGCTGCTACAATCTTTCTAATTGAGTTTTCATTTATTCTTATGCTTATAATTGTAGCTTTATCCATGCCAAAAAATCTAGCAACATTTATTACTCTTTCCCAATTTCGTAAACAATCTATTATTTTTATTTTGGCTCCTAAAGATATAACTTTTCTTTTTACTTCTTCCTTATTTCTAATTTTTTTGGACATTGAAGATATAAGTATAAAGGAGGTTCAGGAAAAAATGGGGAAGATACAGAAAGGTGGGGCAGCTGGGTCAGACAGGATTCCGGTTCAAGTTTGGGGATGCATGAATGAGGATGGAGTGAAAGCAGTAACTAAGGTATTTAATAGGGTATGGAAGGGTGTGGAGTGCGTGTCTGAAGTATGGAAGAGAGAAGACATTGTGCCGGTATACAAGAGAGGTGAAAGAAAATGTGTGAGTAGTTATAGGGGGATTACGATAATGGATGGGCTTTATAGAATATTTGCAAGGATTATGAATAGGAGGGTGGAAGAGGAGGTAAGGGTGAAAGGGATTCTGTCGTTTACATAGACTGGTTTTGTTAAGAGGAGGGGAACCGCGGACAACATTCTTATTCTGAACTATGTTATAAATCAACAAATTGGTAAGAGAAGTAAAATATATTTGTTGTTCATGGACCTAAAGTCCGCCTTTGACAAAATTCGTAGGAAGTATTTGTAGAAAAAAAGGAGGAGGTGGGGATTTCGGATGTTATGGTAAGAATGTTGAAGCATATGTATGAAGGAACAATGGTAAGGGCAAAAGTGAATGTGGTGGTATCTTAGTGGCTTGATTTGAAAAAGTCCTCTTAACTCCTGCTTATTCAATATTTACGTATCGGATTTACAGGATGTGTTGAGTAGGGAACAAGCTGGAGGAATACAGAATGGAAGGCGTAAAGTTTGGTCGTTGACTTATGCCAACGAGATTGTTTGCATGGCATGTAATAGCGATGAGATGAATGAGGTGATGGGGCGGGTTAAGAGATATATTGAAAAGGGGGGATTATAAGTGAATGTAGATAAGACTAAGATAATGATCTGTAAAGGGGGTGGAAGAGAGAATGTAAGAGTGACGTATTTAATCTAGGAGGAAGTACCATTGAGGCAGTTAAAAAGTACAAATACCTAGGTTATATTATGACACAAAGTGGGTCTGTGAATGTTGAAGCGTAATAAGCCTATAAATATGTATTACTCAAGATAAAAAATAATTAATTAAAAATAGTGTAATAGTTTACCAAACAATTAAAATTTTCTTGTTTAAACGATTTGCAACGTGTGTGACTTCCTACATATTGGGGAATTCCCTATATCGGTGGTGCTAACGCATAACCTTTAGATGTGAATAAACTGACGCACAATTGATGCAGTTTTATAGAAAACACAGACACACTTCTTACATACGAATGATTACCAGTTTACCACGGCCTTATAACATAAAGATATCTACGCTCGCATTCAAAGCTCGTGTGACACATATTCGATGCATGAACCATTTAACAGATTAAAATAAAGCTGCCAACTAATGCCATAAATATCAACTATCTCTCTTAATTAAGATGTTCATTCAAGTTTATTTTGAGTATAGCCAGTTTATGTTTTAATTTAATTTTTGATTAATCCGCGTAAAAGCGAAAACATGCCAAACAAGTATTTGGTTTATAGTTTTAACACTGCTTTTATACAGTTTTTTTAAGTTTGTCTATTACAAATTTTAGAAACAAACTTTGGTTTAAGATAATTTACTAGAACTTCAAATGGACGTCTTGGTATTGAAAACTGAAATCTAACATAAAAAGTCGTTAAGAATATTATTCTTTAATAATATTGTGTCTGAATTATACTAATAATTTCAATGGATTCAAAACCAACAGTTAACTGATACATATTTAAACATATCCGATGTACGACAATGATTTTTAAAGTTAGACGTGAAATGTGTCTAAAAGCATATCCAAGCAAGAAATACGGATAGTAAGGAAAAAAAAAAGATTTACCGTACTTTTTACAAGATTCGGATTATGTAATTATTTACATACCAATGCAAAGCAATTTTGCTGATTCGATACGAAAGTAATGCTATCGCAAGCATATTTATTTTTATTTTTTTCCATTTCTTTCTTTCCTGACTACATGTTTTCTTTACAACTTACTTATTCTGACTTTCTAAGATTATTTTTTTAAACGTTTCATAAAAATCATAAACATTGTTTATTTATTTTTCTATACGCCAAGTGCAATGTATCTTTTCTAAATATTTAAGAATTAGAAATTTAGATCTACATTAAAATTATTCTTACTTGTAATTCACAAAAGGATTTATCGAATGATTGAAGGACATACTGTTACATAATTTAATTATATTAAAGCAGGATCATGGTTCTGGTATTACTTCCTGTACATAACCACCATACCGCTTTTCTTTTTTTTTTTGTAATACTCTTGCATGAGGTTCAGTGATAGGTCGAATTTCTCCGTCCATAAGGTCCACGGTGACCTATATGGGATAATTAATTAATTCGTTAAATTCTTAAACGAGTTTATAACTTAATAGGCATATTTAACGGTTTACCCATCAACAAAAATGGGTAAACGACAGTCGGACGTCGAGTGATGACCTCACACACAATTCGTTGCCACCGACGATATCCAACGCTCAGGTACAGGTGGTCCTTGCCGCGCCCAAAATGACTGCTATCCATCAAAAACTAAGCGAACACGTCCTTGCAAAAATCGCCTACTGACGATTCATCCTTACGGTGAATATCTCCAACATGGGGAACGAATCAACATCGACCGCAAGTTTACCTAAAAGCCAACGGCTTCGGACTAAGCCCTTAGGGTATTGTTTACAAATCACAAACACGTTCGAGCTCCTAATGGCACCCAGCAATTTATAAACTTACCCAATTCGGGCTTCACTAAACAATGGTACCTAGCGGCTTAATTTAAAAAACCTCTCAATCCCAACCCAATATGTCGTTCACAAAGACATTTTTATACTTGGAAAAGATAATTAGTAACATCCAAAAACCTGGCCGCTATGTGACACTAGTTATCAGAGGAGAGTAAGTCACATCCGGCATTATCAATCTTTGCAGACCAGGATAGATCCCCACGAACAAAACTTCATTCAATTATCGGTACTGACGTAACTTAGTAACTAATCGATAATTATAAATTTAAACATCGATAGAATTACGACAATTTTCGTCGATAAATTGGCCGACTTTATTTGTCGAAAACTAATTCTGCACCACAGTATGTTTGTAAAATGTGCCTATCTGGTATACTTTCCACGTCAATGACATTATTAGTGCAAATTACACAAAGCCAGCCGGCCAAAATATTTAGTGGCCTGCTTTTTTGCAAAAAGTGCACAAAACTGTATTTACGTATAAACAATAGAAAAAGTGTCTTTTATAACGTATCCAAATTTCACGGTGCTATCTCTACTCGATCAAAAACAATGAAGATAAGTGTCTTAAAATACGTCGAAAAATTAATGTTTTTTTGCATTGAAATGAAAATTTCTAAAAGAAAAATCTAAAAGACTCACAAACTAAAAGTCGTACTATTTTTGTTCAGAAATGCCCTAAACTAAACTTGTCAACTATGTGCCATGTATTCATTCCACGACTTTCCAAATAATCAAAACAAAATTGTCAATCAAAGCCAAGAAAGGACGCCTTTTCCAGTATTTCACACTTTCACCTTTTAAATATTATTTCAATACAATGAGACCCCTTCAGAACCATAGCCGTATTCAAGCCCAATCGAACGATCCAACATCTAGCCGAGAAAAAGATACAATAGATAACTTTGAAGAATTACCTTTTTTATCCATTTTTCTCGAAAAGTATAAATTTGTCGATTTATAATTATTGTTTTTTCTTTTAAATAATGAAATTTCACGATTATTTTTTCAAATTGCTATCATTTCATTAAAAATTTCATAAATTTTGATTTTACGCAATGTCCCACCGAAAGGAAAATCAATAAACAGTAAGACCAACATCCCAATGCGACTCGTTCCTAAAGTAGTTCAGTCATTGGGTAAATCGACCTCTCCTGAACAAGTAGTCGATCTGTTGAACTTTTTTAAAGTAGCAAAATCAAAATAATTTTCATAATAATACCGGAAATTTAAACTGCACCCAACAGTAGCACATTATCTGAGCATAAGTCAACCCTCGACAGATCTATTCTTACAGAACACGACATTACAAGATCATTCAATTTACGTAAAGACTTTCATTTCAAATTTACCATTTATAAGGGAGTCTCGTTTCGAGACGCTCTTGTAAATGAGATAATAAAGCACAAAATATATTGAAAATGATCTGCTAATAAGTAAAACAATTTCTTTTTTAAAGTAAACACATGTATATTGATGACTAATAATAACAATAACTTACAATAAAAGGATATTATATTTACAACATATTTTGAATGCAATTTTGTATCAATTATTTGACGTTCTCATCGTTTGCTGTAATTATGGTATTATCTTTCACCTCAAAATATTATTCCATTTTAATTGTTCTTTTAAGCAATTTAACACATTAATTCCATTAGGTATACTGGTTTGTCGATATATTGCTTGAACATTCGGATATTTCTGCAACATGCCTGCTTTATTAACGCTTTATTAACATTTCGTCGCTGACACCGTGTGAGAATGAATTTTTCATTATTAAATACTGACTCAATAGACGATTTTACAAGTTTCCATATCTCGTGTATCGGAGTTGTGAGAGTCGGTGGCCAGTTCTACCGCTTATCGCATATACAGTGCGACTCCATACAATAAGATATCTACTTCCAAAATAACAGACAATTAATGGAAAATTCTCATCATGATTTTAATTGACAACTCAATGCAATTTACCTAAACAGAAGATGTTGAAGCCGATAAGTATAGGACAAAATTCAAGCCGAACTTGACAATAATATTGAATTCAGCTGCACGAAATTTCATAACAAAACCGTATTATCTGGCAAAAATAACTTTATTTCCTTTGATATGTGGAGCGCTACTAAGGCTTCATAAGGTACTCAATAATTAAATCAATACGATATCACGGATGGTCAACCAAAAACAGAAGAAATAAGCCCAAAACTCAAAGATATAAATGATAATCAAACGCAATTGGACAGGCATTTTGCCTAGGTAACCAATTATAGTTCATTAATTAGTTCTATCTTCACACATTTTTTGTTGAAGCTAATCATAATTCAAAAATTTGTTAGGTTGTTCCATTCCATATGCCATTAGAAAACGAAAATATAAGAGAATAGTGAACTAGATATAAATTAATTTGATTGAATTATTCTTCCGTCCTGAGGGTGGTTTTAAAACGAATCATCCCTTACAGCTAGTCAATGTTCAGAGATATCGAAGTTGATGCTGGCGAGAATACATTGTCTAAACGTCGCTTTAGTGTTGAATGTGATGAGAATATTGTCCAAGCATTTAGTATTGAAGATGTGATCTACGTTTTTGCGTGATGGAAATAAACATATGGAATTTTAGTCGCTGTCGCTAAAATAATATTTGATGATGATCTTAACGGGTCACTGGATAGAGCCATCTTTTTCCCGGAGTTGGTGGTAATGGAACTTTCATAATTAGCTAGAAATTAGCAGTAAACTGTAATAATTACGAAGTTTTTATTCATACAAACAACAGTTTATAATTGTTTTGTCTACGAACATCAAAAACTTCAATGTGTGAAAGCGTTATTTGATAATAGTGAAAGTGACCGAATTCCGTATATGTAGCCTCATGACCTGTTTTGTTTTTTGTTATGCTAAGATGAATGTGCGATTACACAACTTGCATAGATTTAACATCAACATTTACGCGTACATAAACATTGTTATGCCTAGGGAAATACTTGCTCTTATACACATAGTAAACAATAAACGTATGAATATATTATTGCATTACAATTAATGAACAGCAGAATTTTAAAGTGAACAAAATGTTTGTGTATCGCACCATATCGCGTTAGAACAATACTGGTAGCATTGCAGATCGCCACCTATCGGACCGAAAAAGTCGACAGACAACACGCAAAAGAAATTATACGAAACGTGGCAGCATTGCCAAATTGAACGAAATCTACGACGCAGTGCAACGTAAAATGCAAAAAAAATACAAATATGCGATTGAACCATTCGACGCATATTGAAAAATGAACTTCGATTGAGGTCATAGAAGATACAAGACGTTCACCATCTTGACAAACGGCAGCGTAAGCAGTGGCGAGAAAGAGCTAGGGAGTTGGTGTGCTTGCACAAACGTGGCGAGTTCTTTTTTATTTTGATAAAAAAACTTTCACCATTCAGATAATAATAAACAAACAAATCAGTCGTTTTTAATTACAGGCAAATTAAAGAGATAATTTCAACATTCCTGTGGCGACCAGATCGCAAAAACCTGCAAACGTCACGGCATGGGCCGCAGCGCTCTTCGCTAGTTTTTGTCGATTATAGCGTAACGGTACATGCATCAACACATTTTCGTACCGAGAAGAGGTGTTGAAATGTATTGCTGCTGTGAGTGCGTAAACAATTCAGTTCGGAGCCATTTACATTCTTACAAGACACACACACCGGTTTATTAAGCCTAAGTAAAACAAATGTTTTTACAAAAAAAACTGTTCCATGCTTCAATTGCGAGAAACAATGGCTCGCGAATTCACCGGATGCGAATCCAATGGATGTCTCCCTTTGGAGTATGTTAGAGGCCAGATTGTTGACTAAAACATATGAGACTGCGGCTGCGTAGAAAGCGGCTCTTCGTAGAGAATGGGCAAAAATTCCACAACGGCTTTCACAGCGGTACCCGTCGAACAATAAGCTAAAATTCTGAATTGTGTAAATGTGGAATAAAAATTTTTTAAAATATAAAAGTTATGACATTTCAAATCGGTAGCAGACTTCTCTCGGACCTTGTACTAAGTCAACTTTGAATAATAAGAAACTTCAGCATATGTTTTTACAGTTTGATAGTTTGTATCATTTTACATAATTTATTGACAAAAATTATTTTCCAAAAATAGAAAAAATTTAAAAATCTACTATTGAATTAATAGAGATGACCTTTAAAATTAAAATATAGCAGATTTGAGTTTAAAACTTTCTTACGAGCGCAGATAGATATAAAACAAACTTTTTTTTAAATGAGTTTAAGAAGTTCCGAGGCTCCTTGCGTCAGCGAAAGCTGACATGATGAAAGATAGTAATTTGAAATGTGTTAGAATGTTATTAATTTGTGTTCCAAGAATTGCGGTTCGCTCTGGAGAATGAATATTTTTTTTGATAAGACAGCATACAGGATCGTAGTTTAGTGTTTCGTTACTTTTACATTGGAATTGAGATATATTCTATTTGAATCATGAAACTATTTACATTTAAATTATATTGTAGTTGAAATTGGCCATCTAAGCCAACCATCAGCGTTAAATGTGATTAAACAAATCACTACTTTTTTCATGCATATACAAATAATGTAAATAGTAATTTGAAAAGAACTTGTTCCCGTTTGGAATCTGTAATACATCGAGTCCATGAATGTTTGTATAGATTGGTTTCTTCCGCCATCTCTTATTCGATAGTTCATTGAAAACACATTTTATTAGCCAAAAACACACTTATTCTCTTTGCATATTACAATATATTACGTAACGCATCCAAAATTATGTAGTCACATGGTGCATTGTTTATTAAGCGACGAGCCAGTTCCAGTAGAAAATATAGATGAACAACAAACAACTGTACACGATATGCAAATGGAATGTACCACTTCAACCACTAGCCAGTGGATTTTTCATAGCGCACCAAACTGTATACCACGTCGGATATACCACGTGTACCACGCCAAACTGTATACCAGCGATAATGATGTCAATTCTAATAAATACCGTACCGTTTTCTAATAGATCGAATTGTTCTTCGTTGTTGCGCTGAGCACTATAAATAGTTTTGATATATACAGAGGCAACTTATAACTTAAAATCTGGATATAATATACAAATTGTCGTTTAAACAATTAATGTACGGATGAATTTTGTACTATGTAATTTTTTTAATTTCTGTTTCTTAAATAAATTTTAAAATTAGTTGTATTTTAAAATAAATAGTCAACATTTAAAAATGATGTTAATATAAACAATATTTCTTCATGACGTACAGATTTAATTGTAAATATATTTAATACATAAATATATTTAATATTAAAGATATAAAATATAAATTTTAATTTAATTAATGCACAAAGTTATTATTAATATAATAAATAGTTTGA
Source organism: Adranes taylori (assembly GCA_009867245.2). Taxonomy (NCBI): domain Eukaryota; kingdom Metazoa; phylum Arthropoda; class Insecta; order Coleoptera; family Staphylinidae; genus Adranes; species Adranes taylori. The sequence goes on from WYDF02073949.1 coordinate 10,187, forward strand.
TACAAAACTCAAACAATATCCCCAAAAATAGACTATTAAAATATACGTAAATATAAGATACATAAACATTTTAATAGAAAATGCATTGGTCTAATTCTTTAGATGTAAATTAAAAATTTTATTAAAATTTTTTTTTTAATGTTAAATGTGAATTTTGCTGACACATATTTAATAAAAACTAGAATAAACATTGTGGTCTTTACGCATATAATATTATTTATATAAAGATAAGTATAGTATTTTACTCTTGCGCAGTAAGACTAAGTTAGAAAAAATTTCCGATGAACCGCGGATGGTGGATGGCCATTTCTGCTATCATTTTCGAGTTGACACCAATTCACTTATAATATAATTTGTTACAATATGTTAGTTTTAAAAACACTACTTACTAGAAACAATGGATCTAAAATTATGATTTAATAATAAATAATATTAAAACGCTAAATTTAATTATAAAAAACATAACAATGTACAAAATGAAATACCATATACAATATGATTAAACATAATTAAATATTTTAATATAATGGACTCGAAATTAATATACAATTATTATTTGTTCTCTGAAAAAATATAACCCCACTCGGGATTATATTTTCAAAGACACAAATAATAATTTATATTTATTTCCAATCCATTATATCAAACTATAAATTACTCTGCGTTGTGCTCATTAACTTTGTTCATTTATAATGAAATAACTGATTTTAAGTTTTGTTCGTTGTTACTGCAAGGCACAGATTTATTGAGTTTTAAACGGAACGAAAACAGTGCTTTATCACTATATCTTGACGAATGAAAACGATCTATAGCGTTCCAGGTGTAGAGCCAGAATGCCCTTCCCTACCAATATGTCAATAAAACAATAAAGAAGGAAGATGAACTCATGATGTAATATAAATATTTCTTACAAGCAGGTATAGTGAAATCAGCAATAATTAAAATATAGGTTCCATATATAGAAGCCTCTTTCACTTTTTGCTTATTGTACTTAGAACATGACTGCCGTGAACATAACATGACTGCATTTTTTTGTTAAATATACAATAATATTAAAAATTCAAAAAATAAATAATATTTAAAACATTTTAAATTTGAACATATTGGGAGAATAGATATCGTTGCAATGTCACAACCAGAAATTAATTATAATAGTTGTTCTTAATTAAGCAAG
>WYDF02073960.1:0-11360 GCA_009867245.2 Adranes taylori
ATTATAAAATGGTGACCAGACTGGGCTTGCGTATTCTAGGATAGAACGTACTAGCTTAAAATAGATTAGTTTCAATGAGTATATATCAAGCTCGCAGCGGCTTCTTAAGACAAATCCCATCATTTTTCTGTTATAGGTTTTTTAGAGAAGGTAATTGTGAAACATTTCTCCAAGTTCAACTTCAATCCATTGATTTTAACCCAAGTTAAGGAATTGTCCAAATCTTTTTGTAACTTAAATCTATCTTCTACCATTTCTATGCTCATAAATAATTTTCCGCAATATTTTAACATCATCTTCAGAAATATTTTAACATCATATTCTAACATCATAAATATTTTAAGATATCTGAAAATAATTTTCAATATTTTGTTTTAGATATATCTGATGGTTCAAATAACTAGTAAAATTGTAGATGTATATTACAATATATTAGCCAAACGCAAAATGTTTCCTGTAGCAGTAAGAAATTCTCGCCATGACGTCGCAGACAACCTGATAGAATTGAATAACACAAGTAGAAGAAATTTGAGGTATATTTATTTTATTAGCAATATATTATTTTTGATGCTAGAAAGTATTTAAATATTTGCTATTGCTTACTTATTTCTATATTGAAACTTTCTGATTGTTTGAAATATAATTTTTTTATTTAATTAGTACATATTGCATATCAAAGTCGAACTAAAAACATTGAGAATGTTATTACTCGCTTAGTATTAGAATTCTTGCAGCTTAGACAACTAAAATTGCTCTTGGATATACGTTCATTATTGCTTTATGGAATCTAATTTCTTTATTTATTTATTTTCATTTGACTTCAACAATACCGGATGGAAGTGAGTTCATATCTGACACGGCTTTATTACCAATGGAATATTTTTGGTTTTCAGGTTTTCACAGTATGTTTTATATTTCATATCTAATTGTGGCCGCTTAACTGTAAATTAACATTTTGGTTTTGTTAATAAATTCATTAATTTGGTGCTAAAATTGTTAAAAAATTTATATGTTTCAAAAGTCATCTGTTTTTTGTTCTAATAGTGTGGATAATTTTTATCTTTCAAGTTGTTTTCTGTACGCCAAATTTTTTAGAATTGGTAGCTTGGCTGTGTTTCTTTGAAGCACGGCCGTGGTTCTTTTTCCTTCTTGACTATGCTTCCGCTGACAAACAGATGTATAGGACAGATCTGACTTTACACGCGGAAAAGTTTTTCTTTTATATGTAAGTACTCGTCTACATAAAATAAGACTATCACTATATACCAAAACCAATAAATAATTTTTGAGTATTAGAAAATGTTGAATACTATAAATTATTATACTGAATAATAAATATAATTTTCACTATTTCTGTTAAAAGAGAAAAACATAAATATGTGAATTGTAGAAAGTAGGGAAACAAATATATAAGTAGAGAAACAAAAAAATATTCTACATAAGTAATTACATTTTTATTTTGCTAGTATGTTTTGTTCTTTTACAGTGGTTCAAGCACAACTTTTAAGGCTTTTGTATTTATTTGTAAGTGTAACAACTGAAATTAAGCAATAAAATTATATTTATCTGCAGCAATCATAATTATTTAAAGAAGGCTTTACTTATGATTCAGACATTAACAAATACATATCCTTAATTATTTGGTTTAAATACAATTATTTTGTTTGAATAGAATGGAAAACTTAGATGAAACTGAAGAGATTATCAAACAGAATGTAGTTGAATCTAATGTCGATAACGATGAGGAATTCTTTACAAATAGTGGTAATGAAACACAGACCTCATTCTTTGTTAATGATTTACCAAATATTGCAGTTCTTAATAAACAGAATGATGATTTAAAAATAACAGTCTGGATTCAGTGCACTATTGCAAGGTAAACCTAGCTTAACTCTCGTATTTATCATTTTATTTTGGTTGGGTCTTAAATTGTGGCGTTTGACAAAAACTCTTGCTGCGCAGGGTCAGTGATCATTTTGCCTTTTTTATTCTACTTTTCGATAGAAAACTTGACGAAAGGGAGCAGATTTGTGAGGGAGCTTAGACAGATCTTATGGGGGGCTTTATAGATAAGTATTACTGACAAAATGATAAAAATCCAAAAATTTTAAAAAAAATCTACTATTTCTAAAAAATTCAATTTTTATGCCACTCATAGAATTCTAAAATAGAGTGTACCATCTTTTTATATTTCACGTACCACATGTATGTGTATGTAATATGTATAGGTATATGAAGGATATAGGATTCATGTTTTGAGATTTTTCCTATTTTACCCTAGTACGTCTCTTCTACTAAAATTACTGAAATCCATTAATACGCAATTCAAAGAGGGGATCATAAGGTACAATTTTTCATGTAAAAAGTTTTCTGAAATATTTTTTTTTCTTGCTTAAAAATTTAAAAGAAGGCTCGATTTTTCGGTGGTGCGTACGTACGTACTGACGAATGTATGTTCAACAATTTCTCCTTTCTTATAGGACCGATTGGGATGAAATGTGGTAGGCAAGTGCAGACGGTGGCAAGTGATTTTTTTTAATATATCCAATATGGCGGAAATGCGCAATTTTTTTCGCGCCAAATTCTCAAATATTTAGTGTTTAAACTGGGAGGCTGAAATGTCGCAACTATAAAAGATAGGACGTTCGAATAAACTATTGCATAGGCTACCTAAAGACCCTTCGATTTTAATTTAAAGATTTTTTTCTAAAATTAATATTTAACATATATATAGGGTGTTCATTTTCTGTGGCCATTTTTTCAGAAACTAGACGGGTAAAGTTGATTAAATTTTTTCTGTCGTAAGTTCTTTTAATACTAAAGGGATATGCAAAATAAAAAAAAATCAGACACGCAATCTTGGGAGTAATGTGACCTTGAAGAAAAAGTGCACTACCCTAAATATTTTGACTCATGAAAGTTGGAAAAATGTAACTTATGTAAGACTAAGGGACCCCAGTTTTGGTTCGGTGAACAATTGAATGTACTGAACCGATTTTGAGCAATAAAAATTTGTTTCAAAAACTTTTTTGTAACACCCTCTATATTTTTATACATTTTAATACCCTTTGTGGTGCTCTTTGTAACGATGCCACATATGATGGGTCTAACTCTGATAGTTCCAAAGATATGACCTTTAATAAATTATAACTTTACCATTTGTCGCCATGGCAACCGATATTCAACTAGATAACCATAATACCTAAGCGATTGTTTTCCTAGCTAATCAAAGTTGAAGAAAAAAAATATTTTGCGTGCCTCCGAAATATATAGACGGTACCTCTGTAATATAATAAATGATCATTTTATTCAGTAATTTAGCTTTAAAACTAGGAGGCTAATATTTTGTTCGCTTATAATATCTGTATTTTGCGTTGAATAAAATCAAAAACGCAATGTTGCCACTTTTAAAGTTTAACAAACTTTTCGATACATTTTAGAAACTGTAAAAGGCAGCATATTCGAATAAACTTTATTGTATAGACTACCTAAATCTTCTCCGATTTTATTTAAAACATTTTTTCTAAATTCACAATTTAGGTGTTTTTGGTTTACAAACTTTGCGGTCCATTTTCTCCAAAGCAGTTGCTCTAATTTTGTTTTAAATTTATTGTATCGAAATTTTCTCTAATTTTAATTGATTAAGCGAGTTAAAAATACTCAGGATTAAATACCGGAGTAATTTGACTGAAAAAATTAACTACCTTAAATATCTAGGTTTTTATGAAAGTTGAAAAAATAAAACTTGCGGCCCATATAGGAATATAGGACCTCAATTTTGCTATTATGAACAACTGAATATATTCAGCTGATTTAGAGCAATCAAAAAAATTCATATGGCTCACGACCAAAGATTTTATGGATTGCCAAAGTCGTGCTAGACAAATTCCAAAGTTTAAGGTAGTCAGGTGTGTGAAACATGCCAGATTGTACTGTTATAAGTTTTCCAAAAGTAAGTCAAGAGCGGCTGTATGACTCGGAAAGTCACAAGACCGGGAAATTCATAAGTTGACAAATTCGTGTGTACGCAAATTCAAAACTTCCTGACTTCTGGCCTGCTATTGTGATTAATTTTTATAAACTTAGTTATTAAATAAATTTATTTATCAAGGTTTTCACTGGAGTTACTAAGCAGTGATACAAAAAATTTGGAAATTAATTCAAAGCAGAAAGTTGTGGATGCAATTCAAGATATTTCCCCATCACAAAAACGTTTAGAAGATTTAAACTTAAAATTAAATGTGGAAGCTGAAGATATTGTTGGATCTTTAGATTTTCAAAGTGTTTATTTAAAATTGAAAGGAAAAGTTGGATCGGCTAGTATACGACATTTTGTTAGGTAGATATGTTTTATTTCTAACTATGAGTTTTAAATTTTGGAGAAGTATATAATATCAGCATATTGCGCACAGAATACATTACGTATTCAAAATTCATTATTAAATTTCTATTTTTACCAGACGAATAGATGACAAAAGAAATTTCATTAACAATCAGGCTGCACTTTTAAATCGTTGGCAACCTGGTGATTATTCGGGTATTATTATGCGAGCAAATATCAATGAAGATGACGATGATTTTGTTACAAATGAGATCAATGAATTTGAAAACGGTAAATTGTTTATATACTTTTATAGTTTTTTTTAATAATTTATGTCTGTTCTGTTCTGTCTGTTCTATCTGTATGTAACAATAATTTTGCAATACAGGTTAAGAACTACAAATAATATGTAATTATAGTATGAGATAGTGGTATATTTAGCTTTTCATTTCGGGAGAGGCTTAAATTCAGCTTTTCGATGATAAACTGATTTGTTGTCAGAGTTTTTGTGAAAGAAAAAATATGACGAGTGTAGGGGGAGGCGGTAGGCGGGCCGGGCCGGTCATGTGCTGTATTCGACCCACTATAGTATGTTTATATTATGAGCTAAGCGGATCTCCGCCCTTGTGACTTAGTGGAGGAGTCAAAAGTTTGTTGTTAGTACTTTTTATTTCAATTTTTATTCAAATTTATTTATATTGATTGTGTACGACTAGTGTGAAATCTACTTCTACATTTCTATTGCTAACTAATGTACGGACGAATATAATCTTATCGACAATTCTTATATATTGCGTAAACATGGTTTAGGGGCCGTTGAAGATATTGTGCTGCAATGTTTTTTAAGGAAGAAAACCAAAAATATTATTATTAAACCCTAGAGCATTAGCTGTGCACAAAAGTGTTAATACCTTGACGGTACTATTGCCATCGGCATTCCGCTTACAAGTAAGGAGCATTGACATAATATTGCCGACTACCTTAAAGGACGACTACCTTTTGCTATCTGTTGGCTGTTTGGCTCATAATCATCAAATATCTCATTCTTTTGATTGTGTAGATTTATTAACTTTGTCGCCTGCGCTGTTCTGTGATTTTATCTTTGTTAATAGAAAGAATAATTTTCTTTATTAGTAGAATGCCAATGACAATGGTGATGCAAATGTACTTAATAACACTTTTGTACACTTCTGATCTTGTACTGCTTGATGACTGATTAATGTTAATTTGACTGACAAACTGACTAAATCATTAATATACTTTCGCCGCTATTTACAACTAATATTTTTACAAGATTTAGGTAAATTAACATTGCGAATTTTAATGTAAGAGTTTAACTGAACATTCACCAGAACTTCTATGAATTAACAAAAGCCCGGGCGCAATATATATAAAACATAAAATTGACTGTGAAAAGATTCATATGGATTTCTGGTTCGTCCAGTAATTACTACCTCCAAATTTGGTTGAAGAACACCTAGCACCGTTTCTCGGTTTTTATGAAATGTATAATCGACCACTAATAAATAGTCTTTTACCACGTTCGTTCAATATACTTTCCATTTTACAACGTTTAATATAAGTAGCAGTAAAATTGAACATTTATAATTTTATTTTGCTTATTTAAAACTTTAGTCTGCATTTATTTAAGAACCTGACCACTAAACTGACCGCTGCGCGTAATTGACCAACACCCAATTTTTGCTTTATTCCACTCCACTATTTACTGCTTATTTTGAAATATGAACATCTAATTCGATGTTCCTTTAAAGCTGTATTTCCTGATTTTCTAACGTGACATAAGATATGCAGTCAAATATTTTGCTAAAGCCATAATGAAACAGACGATATAAAATGCGGTAATGCCGCCAAATTCACTACGATTTTTGCTAACTTGAACTGCTTGTCAATACACGTTATTTAAGTTTGTATTTCTTGAATCAATAAATATTTTGACTTTATTACCCAATTTTTTATCTACGAATAGGTTTCATGTTTGTCAGTGAAAATTGATTTCCTCTTTTAGAATTGTAGATTTTTTATACAAAAATCTGCGAAATGACACAACTATTATAATATAATTTTGGATGGGGGACTTATTATTTAGTGTGTTTAGTTACTGGTGAAGATACCATCGTAAAATATAAATTTTGGTGTTAAGCTAGCACCCGCTATTCTCAGATACGCCACTGGTATAAGTAGGATATATAATAATGCCTAAAAGAATGGTTTTAGCCAACAAATTATTTATAGATATTTTTTTAATAGATCCTTCATCAAATTATTTACATACCAGAAATCATCAAGAAACAACATTGGATGATTTAACTAATAGTGCGAGCATTACAGGATGTCAAAAATCTAAAGATCGTTCATATCAGAAAGCCAAATGTAAAACGAATCAGAATGACAACAGTTTTCTTAATATAATTGTTACGCGTGCTAACTCTCAACAAACACACAATTTATGGTCAGCTTATGGAGTTGATGATTTGATATCCGTTAGCAAGACGCCCAAACTTAATAAGAAGAAAGATACGAAGAAGGTATTTCATTTTTACTATCTATAGTGTCCAGTGGGCACATCTTCAACGGTTATAGTGCGTCCGCCGGAGATACATGTACGTTTTGTTAATATAAAGTACTTCTAAATTAATATAACTCTGAATCCTTTTATTATATTGTATTACATCATTAATGTAATACTTTTTTGTTCTACCTTTTTCAGAAAAGAGTTGATTTTCATACAAGTTGGTTTTCTTATGTTTTTCTCACATAGCTGTGCCCTTCGCGACGAACTCACTTGTACGTCAGACAAAGGGCATGTGCAAGTTTGCAAGTTGTTTTCTATAATCAGAACTATAATGATACCTATACATCACTATATATCAGATTCAGCATTTGAAATTACAAACAGATTAAGCGCTTATTATTTTTTGTAACAATGAAAAAACGTATAGGAGTATGAAATTAATAGCATTATTACTTTTGAACAGGATAGCACAAAAGGCATACCGCTAGATTAGGCATACAGCGCCTAATCTAGCAATTACAGTGAATTAGGTTTTAAGTTATTGTAAATTTAAAATGAACTAAAACTCTTTGTTTATTTAATTTTTAAATAATTAGAAATGAAAATAATAAAGTAAGTATGTGTTATTTCGAAAATTGTAATGAAAATGTATTTTTAATAATTATTTGTAAAAATTGGGCCAAGGTGGACACGTGTTTCTAGCATAGAATTATAGCTTTTACCAACACCTTTTCTTATTCCAAATACAGGCGTAAGATATCATTGCATCGGACTATGAATCAGACACTTAACCATTACGCTATGATCCCCGTACAAACAATTATAAAAATTTATAATTTAAACAGTGATTGTATGTAATTTAGCATACACTAAGATGTTATATAATAAATAATAATAAAGAACCTTTATTGGCATAATACATATCTGAAGTACACTAAATCAAATACAAATCACAAAAATTAACTAAACATATATATCTTCTCAGTTTAACTTATAATAAACTTAACCTCTGCAGAAGAAAGGCCATGATTGCTTACTTTCTTCTTCCCCCGTCTCACATTACCCAATCATTCTTACACCCCGCCTACCTCCTCATTCTTCCTCTGTCCTATTTTCTCTCTCGTATTTTTATCATAACTTTCTTCATTATCTCAATCCCCTTCCCCTAACTTACCCCCAGTTCCCTCCCTCTTCTCTATTTTTATTACTTCATTCAATTTCCTCACATTCTTTGAACCAGTGATTTCAACTTTCCTCCTTCTTTCCGCAAATTCTACGACATTTTTCCGTCACATTCATCCAGTACTTATTACGTCTCTCCTCATTCTCGCATCTAAATCTCGCAATCGTTCTCTTATCATCCATACACATACCAGACATTAAATATTCAGCCATACCTTCCCCACCCTTAATACTCCTGTATTATATCTATTCTCATTTATCTTTCTGTTACTCTCTTGTCTCTCTACATCTCTCAAACTTTCCGTTATCTCATTCAGCGCTTCTATCCCTCCCATTATCTTGTCCCTCCATCTTTCCGTCGACCATCCAATTATCCTATTAACATTTATTCTACTTCTGATCCATCCATTTACTTTTCCATTATACTCTCCTTTTATCATTCCTTGCATGTATACTTCCCTAACTAGCCTATACCCGTCATCCCTCATACTTTACCATTTTTTAACTCCACTTGTGCAGTATTTGAACTTTCCTATCTCCTTCCTCACAATTTCACTCCTCGTACTCTTTTCTAACCACAACATTCTTTTCAGGCAATTCTTTTCATCTTCTCCCTTTCATCTACTGCCCATACCTCCGCGCCGTACATCATTACACTGTTCATACGTACTTCCATAATCTTCATCCTCATTATGACCGAATCCCCGAACTGTCTATCCCATACTATCCTTAATCTGTCCATTGATGTCCTGGCTTTCGTAGTTACTAACTCCACATGATCCATTCTGTGACAACATAAATCCTAAGTACTGTATGTCTTGACTCGTTCTATTCTTATACCTCCTATGTCAAAATTGTCATTTCTACTACCTCTCCTTCCTTTCTTACATACCATCACTTTCGTTTTCTCCACATTCATTTCTAGTCCCCTTTTATCCATATACCCTTTTATCCTTTCAATCATTTCTTCCACTTAGATCCTCACCACTACTCGCCATACATACTATGTTATCTGCATATGTAAGAGACCATATCTTTGTCCTTCCAATCTTTATCCCACTAGCTTGCCCATTCTCCAGCACATCCTCCAGAGCTGCCAAGTATATATTGAATAGGCAAGCGTTGAGTGGACAATCCTGTCTTACTCCCCTTTTGGTCCCAAACCATGGAGATACCCTCCCTCCTACTTTTGCTCTAACTTTCGTACCAGCCTATAATCCTTTTAACATTCTTACCATTCCACTCGAAACACCTGCCCTCTCCATTCTCTCCCACAATCTCTCTCTTACAATCCTATCAAACGCTGCTTTCAGGTCTATAAACAGGTATAACTTTTTTCCTCCCTATTTTCTTATTCATTAAATAGTTTACTTTCCCCTTCTCTAACAAATACATTCTGCGTGTGCGACAATATCCCCTTGTCTCTCACCTCCTCTTCCAACCTTCTGTTTAATACCATCGCATACAACCTATACAATCCATCCATTACAGTCACTCTCCTATAATTGTTCGCTTCCATTCTATATCCTCTCTTATACACTGGAATAATTGCTCCTTTTTTCCATTCATCCGGCACTTTTTCTTCTCCTTTCCATATCTTATTCATTTCCCTAACTAATGCTCCCAATCCATTCTCATCCAAGCACTGCCATACATCCACAGGCATTTTGTTCGTACCCACCACTCCATCTTTTTTGATCTTCTTTATCTCCGTCTTAACCTCATCCACACTTATTTCCCTCACATCCCACTTTACTACCTTATCCTTCTTTCTATCCTCCACCTTTTCCTCCATTCCCCAGTTTTCACCCACAAACCCTTCTTTTCTGCATTTATCCTCCCATTCCTCTATACTTATTTTACACCTAACTCTCCTCCTTCCTACTTTCCCATTTCTTCTCAGATAACTCCAAACTTCACTCTCTACTCATTTTACTCAGCTCCTCTTATTCCTTCCGTCTCATCAATTCTCATCTTTTATTCACTCCCCCCTAGCCAGCTTATATTCCTCCCATTCCACCTCCCCCTACCTCACCTTTCTAAGTATTTCCCTTACATTTCTTTTCTTCCTTATCCATTCTTCGTCCACCTCACTATATACCTATATCATTCTCTTTCCCTTTCTCCTTTCCTTCCTGTTATCCTTTTCCCTTTCCACCCTGACAATCACCTTTTCTATACTATTTATTAAATGTAACATTTCCCTCCCAATTCCCTTCAGAATAACCATTTCCCACACACCATCCCTCTTCATCTATCCATTCCAAGAATTTCCTTCCTTCCTCATTCCCCACTTTATCCTTTGAATTTCTTTCAACATACACCTCTTCCTTTCCCAACCATCTTCCTACTTTATCGCCAATTCTAACATTCCCGTCTCCCATAAGTACCATAATGTCCCATTCTTTTCCATCCGTCCTCACCCTTTCACTCACCTCACTCATAAATTTGCTCCAATCTTTGTTGACATACACTGTCGTAAACAACATCCATTCTCCCCCGACCTTAATGCCCCTACCATACGCACCTTCCCATTTCATATTTACCACCTGCATCTCGTCAATTCCCATCCTAAACCGAGTATTAATCCCCTCACAGCCTCTCTCCTTCTTATGCTCCCTCTTAGCCCCCTGTAGCCTCCATATCATCCCACTGGGTAGACTATTTGCGACCCCCTCCCATTCCCCCTTTCCTACCCAAGACTCTAAGAGCACAACAACATCGAATGACCCTATGTATTCCTTAACACTTGCCATTTTTATTATGTTTTTAATCCTGCCACATTCCAGCTCATCGCTCTTATCTTACTAAAGATGGCCAAGTTGCCTCTACAGTGATCTTAATAGAATCTTAATATGCCTCTACAGTGATCTCAATTTTTACAAATAATTATTAAAAATACCTTTCCATTGTAATTTTCGAAATAACACCTACTTACTTAAAAATTCTTCTTACTGCGAGAAAGAAAATACTGTTAACATATCTTGAAAATAATAAACTTTAAATAAATAAAATTTAGAACATCTTATATTGAATTTATTGCAATATATTGTTTTAGAATGTTTCAACTGCTGCAAGACATAATCAAGCATCACTTGAACCGCCAAAACATCACTATATTACGGAAGTCGTATTCAACTTGCAGCCTGTTGACTTAATTTTGGCGCCATCTATTTTCAATGTATATATATCATCTATTCAGCCAATAATTGATCTCATCGATTTTGTATTAAACGGAAAAGGTACCACAAAATTACTTTTTTGAATATCGTTGTATTGGCCCCGTAATATCTAATGTATAAAATTGTTGTAGACAGGTGACCA
>WYDF02073971.1:0-11359 GCA_009867245.2 Adranes taylori
AAATTGGACTCAACTGATCGTCCTTTGTAGAAACCATGCTGATTATTAGTTATAATTGGTGCGAGATGCCAATAAAGATGCCAATTCTTCATTATTTTAGAGAAAAACGGCACTAACGAAATAGGTCTATAGTTTCAACTTCATCTATGTTGCCTGAACTTAAGTAAAAGTACCACATGTGCAATTTTAAAGTCTGGATACATTCCTGACGTAAATCAGAAACAATTCTTGTACCATTTGGCCTTCACTTGATTTTTTCATTTAACATATTAGATGGATATACATATATTACAACTGTAGAGTGATCTTTCTTTTATATGTATCAGTTACGTGTGGGAACATCTGGACATCGGTTATATGCAAGGAATGTGTGATCTTGTTGCTCCATTACTCGTCATTTTCAATGATGAGAGTTTAACATACGCGTGCTTTTGCCACCTTATGGAACGAATGATTGAAAATTTTCCAAACGGCACCGCTATGGATGCACATTTTGCAAATATGCGTTCGCTGATTCAAATCCTCGACGCTGAAATGTATGAACTCATGCATTCCCACGGCGATTATACTCATTTCTATTTCTGCTACAGATGGTTCTTGTTGGACTTTAAGAGGTAGAAACATTAATATATATTTTATAGGTCTTTACATATCTTGTGGACCATGTAATACGTAATGACTCAGTCAACCAAAATTATAATGAAACTGTAAACAATTTCATACAGCCCTAACATCTACTAATCGTCTATCTTAGCCACGGCTGTTTGAATAAAGCAGATGCATAATAAATAATGCCTCATCAAAATAATAAAATAAAATAATATTTGTATTCAATTACTACGTGCAAATAGATTAACAACCATGCGTTTAAGTTTTGTCAAATAAACTTTCCAATAATTTATAACATTATTTTACTTACAGGTTTTGTCGTTGTTACCATTACAAACTTATTTTAGAATTACACACCATTATCTTATTAATTCATTTCAATTTATTTTTATTAAATAGACTTGTGGCATAATTTTATAATTTTTTTTGTATGTAAAGAATTTAACTTAAAAAGGATTAATTATTTATTATCAAATACTGTACCCTTCTATGCCGCATATCTAACTTCCACTACTTAATCAAAAATTTAATTTATTCATGATTTAACTTGGAATAAAGTATAACTTCATTCATGATTTTATTTTCAAAACGCTGACTGATAAGGATTCACCCTACAACTTTTTTTTTATTACGACTCTTTTTCAATGAGAGTTGTTGGTCTTTTATTGCTTTCTTAGTCCTCCCTAGCTAGCTCATCTCGGCACCTGTGTGTCTTCTCCTACTACCACACTACATGGTTCGGTGCCCGTAGATTAAATAAATGAATTTATTCAAGGTATAAGTAGATACAATAGAGTTTAATTAACGATATATAATTATTTCTACATTGTAATTCTAAAACTTACGGTAAAACTGCCTCTATGCGGCTGCTTTTTTTCCAACTAGTTCGTCTAGCAAACAAACTGCTTACGTAATAACATTTCTCAAAACTAGTTATATTCTGAGTAATTACGAAAGTATGATTTTTGGCACCAAGGTCCATGAAATTTGCAAAGAACTCTATCATAATTCTGATTACAATCAACTGATGTTTGAAGCAGGTTTCTCTACTTTTTGTTAAACTGTTAATACAATAATTTAATTTTTTCTATTCTTATTTAGGGAGCTAGTGTATGCTGATGTATTTTCAACGTGGGAAGCGATTTGGGCTGCCCAGCATGTATCTTCCAGTCATTTTGTCTTATTTTTGGCGCTCTCTTTTCTGGAAACTTATAGAGAGATCATTCTTTCAAATTGTATGGATTTCACGGATATCATAAAATTTTTTAATGGTAAGTTTGAAGATTTTCAAGTAATATAAATTTTCCTTTCAAATCATTTGCGATAAAAGATGTATTAGCTAATTACTTTGTTTTCAAATTCTGGTTTAAAATTGGTATTTGCATATTTGCAATTTATCTTTTGTTAGATCTGCAAGTTTCTAATCCCCTGATGTGTGTAGCCGCTCTACATTTCACATTCAGCCTAGGGATATGTATGAACCCTGTATGTAAATTTGTGTCTCTCGTTGATAATTGAAATCGTAAAGTCTCCGCTACTTTGCGTATAGTTTAGTCTCATCTATCTTTAATGACGATACTTGACGAATTATTAGTTATGAATTATTAGTTAGTCTCATGATACTATTTTAAAATCGATTGTTCCATATTCTTCTTAAATCTTTCGCCCATTAATGTAGTTCTTCCACGTAATTCAAAATGCGTTCTTCCTATGACACTTTTATAGTTAAAAACTAAACTATAATTAAAGAGTAAACGGAATTGAATCTGCTTTTATGACAAGCAAACAGATATTATTTTAATAGGCATGTAATATCAATAATCATAACAAATGTTTTAAAAAAGCGGCTTGTTCAAGATGTATGATGCCATTTCACCCATTATTATAAGGGATCATCAGCATCCTCTTTATTAGGAGTGATTTTAAAACCGAGACTAACTCAATAAGCCACAAGCCGGCTGTTCATAGAAATGAAAATTCGTATTATGAATTATTAGTTTTAGAATACAATCAGCTTTACATGTAGAAGTTGATATTCATAATGTTGCATACCGATCGTTATTGAATATGTATTACGCACCTTATATGAGAAGTAGGTATTATCAAGGCAACATTATAGCATATATAGAGATATTAAGTGCAATGAAGACGATTATTGAGTAACTGGAACTCCTGACTACCCTATTTTTGTCTCATTCATGCGGCTATAGGACCCGTATGCATACCAATTAAATAAAGAGTAAATTTAATTATTTAATCATATAAGATGCGCAATACATATATCAATAACGATCGGTATGCAACATTAAGAACATCAACTACTACATGTAAAGTTGGTTGCATTCAAAAACTAATAATTCATAATACAAATTTTCATTTCTATCAACAGCCGACTTGTGGCTTAGTCAGTTAGTCTCGGTTTTCAAAACCGTGATACTCCTAATAAAGAGGATGCTGATGATCCCTTATAACACTGAGTGAAATGGCGCCATACATCTTGAACAAGCCGCTTTTTAAGACATTTGTTGTGATGATTGATATTACGTACCTATTAAAATAATAAACAGCATCTTCAATACAACTCTGGTGCCGAAAGGTAAGACAGATGATGTTTCTTTGCCACAGTAGAATACAACGTTGTAGCAGTGTCCTTTTTCTCCACACAGAATCCACAGCCTGACGTCAAAACGAATTGGCTAGGTGCGTATAAATTGTTTGATGAAATGCATACCGTAGTATTTCACAATCATTTCATCAACAGAGGTGCTTGTCGAATATACCCCACTTTTTGAAGTTCTCATTGATCATCTAAAAAAGAACCCTTATCTTGAAAGTCTTATTATGGCTTGTTTTTGTTTGTTCGCAAAATGTGTGACAGATTTTATTTCAGAACATGTGTTTCTAGTGAAAACGTCCTTTACAAGGGAAATGCCCAGAATCCCATGAATCTGTACTCATGGGAAGTGGGATTCATGGGAAATGCCCATGAATCTGTACTCTTAGACAAATACTCGCGCGCACTTGGAAAGATGTGATAACCACTGAAAATAAACTTGAAAGATTTTTGCTTGAAAAAAATGTTGATATCCATGTAAAATTATTACTGCCATTCCTGGGTTGGTCAAAGCGACTTTGGAAGGGGAACCGATAAAGGTCTTCAGCTCGTCAACGGAAATATCATCATATCATCAATCATCATATTGCAATTCATCGAAAAATTCTTCGAATATCTGGATAAGGAAGCTTCCTTCAGAACCTTCATATGGGGCAGGTTCGTAGGCGAAATTTTTTCCTATTTTGCAGAATTCTGAGATAAGCTCATCTGCTGTTTTCTCTTCTTTGCAAACACCGATAAGGGAACGTTATCTCCTTCCTCGAACTCGTCGCTGTCTTCTGCTGTTTCCACCTCTATTCCACCTGAAAATCAATATCAATTTACATTATCCTGAGTCAGATTTCTAGAATAAATGTGTTTACTAGGAATGTGATTTACAACTGGCAGATTCATAACATTTTCGTTAATTTCGTCATCATCTGTCAATTAGTCAACTTCCGGTGCTAATGCTAGAATGTCGGCTTTAGCTTCATACGACTCCAGATATTGCAGTGCCTCCTCCAAAGTTTTAAAATACTGCCGTTTGTCCATTTTGGCACAAACTAAACTTTCGGAGTTTAAAATACATATCTTCCCAGCGTCCTTATTTGAGGACAGCAATGTTTTCTTACCTTTGAATAAAGCTTATAAACTAACTTACACTTTTTCAGCAGCAGCGTGAAAGCAGTGTCCCATGAGAAACATTTGATATTCGGAACTGGCTACGTTGCCGAATCTGACCCCATTTCTAATTCAATATATGTAAGTCAGGACAGAAATGTCCTCAAATGTGGACATTGAACGTAATTGGGCAGAGACCGATTCATTTCAATTTTGATAGTCGCATTTGGGCCAACCCTCTGATCATACATGTTGTGCAGAATTTGTCAACCGGAAGTGACGTACTACATATGATGAACGAATGAATCAGACAATTTTTATATTAATTCCCAGAGGATCTATTTTTTTTTCATATGAACCGATTCTACTCATGGATGATGATATTTGTCCACAACATATTCACGAGGACTTGCTTTTTATATTGATGTGTGCTTTTTACATTGCTTTTTACATTGACACATGTATTACCCATCACTACTACCAATACAACAATCTCTCATCATTTATACTCCGAGATACTTTATTTATTTTTTATATCTACACAAATTGAACCCCCCTAGATTTATCAATTTATCACAAAAAAAGGAATAGCTGCTAAAACTTATAGCCAAAATGTTCTTAGCTATGAATTAAAATAATTCAGAAAATTCCTTTTCTTTTGGTGTATAGGTTACCGAGAATAATGGATTTCCCTCAATTATTAAAAGTATTGAAATTTGATCCTATTATTATTTTTTTTAAATAAAATTCTTTGTGAAGAGTAATAATAATATTTGTTTCATATAATAGTATTTCTAGATGGGATAATTCGCAAGTATATAGGAATGAAAATTAATTCAATAGATTTTTTTATTCAATTTATATATAAAAATAATTAGGATAATTAGGAGGATTTTCCTGGAAAATACCTTAGAAATATTCTTAACTGTATAATACACTGCAAGTAATGGATTGTCTGAGGTATATTCAAATAATTCAGACATTCCTTTTCGGTGGGTAGAATACTGAAATAAATTTCGGTGTGTAGAATGCCGATGTCTAGTATACCGATGTCTAGAACACCGATGTCTAGAACACTGATGTCTAGAACACTGATGTCTAGAACACTGATGTCTAGAACAGTGATGTTTAGAACACCGATGTCTAGAACACCGATGTCTAGAACACCGATGTCTTGAACACCGATGTCTTGAACACCGATGTCTAGAACACCGATGTCTAGAACACCTATGCCTAGAACACCTATGTCTAGAACACGGTGTGAAGAACACTTTTCTGTGTGTAAAACACTGAAATAAATATTCATTGATTTTGATGTGAGGAAATATCTCAGTAAATCCATTCGTAGAAACTTTATATCGGTGTCCTACACACAGAAAAGGATTTTTTGAGGAAAAGTCTTATTTTGATATATACTTCAGAAGATCTTTTTATTTTGATGTTCTACACAATGGGAAGAGGATTTCTGCGGTACCTGTTTTGATAAATATCTTAGAAAAATCATTTTCTTCGGATTCCTGCATAGCTAAAAGGATTTTCCGATGAATTTTGGTACGAGGAAATAATTATTTGAGTTATTTTGATAAATACGAAAAGGATTTTCTGAGGTATTTTAATAAATATTAAATACATTAGAAAATACATTTTCTTTGATGATCTTTTTATATATAGAAAAGGATTTTCAACGATTTTAATAAATAACACAGAATATCCATTTTCTCCGATGTCCTACACATCGAAACATTTATGAGATATTTTGATAAATACCGCAGAATACGTTTTCTCAATTGCACCAGCTATGCTGCCAATTTCTTATCAATTGAGCAGCTATCTCCTATTAGCAATAAAACAACTTATCTAATTTATCCTAATTGATGCAGATATATTGTTTCTATCAATTTTTATTGTCTCATCCTCGTATGAAAATTACATTACACTTTTAAATTGTTTTTACAGAGATGGCAGAAAGGCATGATGCGAAAGCAGTACTATCCTTAGCACGTGACTTAGTGCTCCAATTACAATTACTTATAGAAAATAAATAAAATAATTATCTAAACTAAAACTAATGTATGAGAGTTGAACGCATAAATGTAGTCTTCGAAAATCATTGATTTAACATATTTAATAAACGTCATCAAAGTATCAGATTAAATAGTAGATAAAAATTCTTGATTTATACATTGTTACATTTGATGTTAAATTTATAGTAGTAACATTATAGTCATATAGAAATCAAAAAACTATTTATAGTACTTAGGTTGAAATCATATTTAAAATGATCAATAAAATTGGTAAACGAATGTATATTATTACTACAAAAGTATTATTTTTGTAATAGACTAAAGAAAACACTATTTTCTAATAAATGAATTAATATATTTTTTAAGACATTTTATACGAACAATAAATTAGTGTGATTATGTAATGAATTATTTTGTCTTGTTTAATAACAAGGAAGATTTTTAACTTCTTTTCAGTTTGTTTTCATACAGGGAATAGGGATTTGTAACGCAGTTAATTAATATCGGTTACAATAAATTAAAAGCTAATATTTCTATACGTTTTTCAGAAATAACTGTTTACAGTACTACCTGAGAAGTACTTTTTTTCGTATATTTGGGTTCAAATATAAATAGATTAGAAGTAATACATTTGGAATAAATATAATTCATCATTTTAGTATTGTGTTCAAAACTAAATGTTTATTAATTTTGTAATCGATATTAGTTGTATTATAAAAATATAAAATTACTGCTTTCCAATGAACGATAGAATCAAGCTTCTGATAATCTGTTAATGAAAATACAATTACTTCGCCACTCTACACGATGTATAGGAATAATTTTTTATGTTGTAATGATACAGTATACAGTAGGTTGCCAAAATAGAGACTGTACGATTTTTGTGTTATTTTTAAGCTTGCAAGTGTTTCTTACTGAAAATCTGATTGGAAACTTATTTTTATCTTTATTTTACTTCATTGATAATGAGAAAATAATATATCCAAATGGCAAATATTTATTGAAGAATATAAGTAGTATTTACTTCTAGCTAAATACTACTTGATGATTCGGAAGTCTTTAAGAATTAATTTTAAAAATTGAATATAGACGCTAGATGCCACTACACCGAATTATGAGTTTGTCCTTCTATCATTGTGCTATGCCTCTGTCTTAAATCAATTCTTAATATCTTCTTTATAAATCACAAGTCTATGAAACTTTGCATATATTAATCGATTTATTAGTTGAATAATTCATTTTATTAGCTGTGGTTGAAATAGCACTTTTAGAAGTTGAGACGAACTATTAAAGTGTTTTTATCTAACCAATGCTGACGACAGCTACACTATGCCAGAAACACGTATCCTCACTGCCTCAATTTTTGAAATTGATCCTTAAATACTTCCTAATCATCAATATGCAATTTTTTGAAAAAAGAATGCACCTATCTATTTAAAATTTGTTAGAAGTAAATACTATTTATGTTTTCATTAAAATATCGTATTAGTATGTTACTCTAATACTGCAGATGAACTGCAGGTGTTATTTAAGAGGTTGAGCTTTGATTGTTAAAGTCCTTCTTTCAATTAAGATCACTGTAGAGACAACTTTGACCATATTTGAGGGTGGTGCGATGCTTCTCAGAGAAAACCCTAATGGAAGAAGTATGCGAGACGAACTTTGATTCCTAAAGTTCCTTGCCCTTCATTGGTTAGATAAAAACACTTTAATAGTTCATCTCAACTTGTAAAGATACTATTTCGTCCAAATGCAATATATACAGCTAATAATATGCATTATACCAAATGCATTATATAACTAATAAATCGATATATAACGTTTAATATATGCAGCTTGCATACACTTGTAATTTATAAGGAAGATTTTAAGAATTGATTTAAGACAAGCATAACGCAATGGTAGAATGCCGAACTCATATTTCGGTGTAGTGATGTCTTGAGCTTATATGGAAATGAGAGGGTGCTGACGACAGCTACACTATGCCAAAAACACGTGTCCACCCTGCCTCAATTTTAAAAATTGGAGCTTAAAGAGTTCCTAATCATCAATATTTTCGAAATAATAATGCACCTATCTATTTAAAGTATTTATTGTTTCATATAAAAAAGTACAATAAGGACTTTAATGCGACGTAGCATGCAGGTTTTAAAATTTACTTTTAATTCAAGAGAATGGTGTATCAAATTTTCAATAAGTTGGCGTTTAGTTGTTATGACTTTTTTCCATTTCTCGTTTGGTGAATTCCTAGGGTTTTACAGGTTTCCACAGGAATTCACAGGTTTTCAATAGGGTTTATGTTAGGTAAATTTCCAGGCTGTAGCAAAACTGTTACTTGGTTTTTAGCCAGGAATGCTGTAACACGTTTCGCTTTATGATACCTCTCTACAGGATGATACCTCTCGACAGGCCGGGGTCGTACAACCTTGCCGTTGTCTATTAGAATTTCAACAGTCGCTTTATCTGAGAAGCACATCAATTTTTTCAGGTAATCTCCTGTACACATTTTTTTCGAGACAGTAATTCCCTTGTTGTTTATTAGCGTTGTGAATCGTACAATACTCGTTTTTTTGTTCTCAAGCCAAATATCCGTCATTTTGTGATTAGTACGAGGAGTAATCCGCTCGCTTAGCCCTCAAAAGCAAATTTTGGTTCCATTTTATTTTTACCCGATGATTTACCACTGAGTTTGAACTATTGGAATAGGGATTTGTAACGCAGTTAATTAATATCGGTTACAATAAATTAAAAGCTAATATTTCTATACGTTTTTCAGAAATCTCCTTTTGTTTACAGTACTACCTGAGAAGTACTTTTTTCGTATATTTGGGTTCAAATATAAATAGATTAGAAGTAATACATTTCTAATCTATTTGAGTTTTAATTTCAGCTATTTTCCTTGGAGAAATATCTGCACCCTTGCCCACGCTGAAACATCGTAAAGTTTAATTTTAGTAAGGGATAAAAGCTAATAATCAAGAACAAATCTTTTTATTATATTAATAAACGATAGAATATGTCAAATATTAACTAATAAATAATAAAAATGTGCACTAAAATTAAAATTACTTGACAGAATTTCATTACGAAGCACTTGCACTCTTAAAAATAATAGAAAAATTGTACTGTCCCTAATATTTTGGCAACCTACGGGTCAATGGCGCGCGGCGGTCAATTTAATACCTGCTAATAAATCGACCTGCTGACACATCTTAAGCGTGCAATTCACTGCTGAAATAGATTTCGTGGCGGTGGGGTTTGGTTTTTAAAAACTTTATTGACGCGAATTATATTCAAATCTAAAGAATTTTGAATTTAATTTTTTAATTAAAATAATAAATTATACTAACTTTAACTATCTAAACGTTCCATTTTACTATGGAATTATTAGCGCAAGATTAAGCTAATAATTCAATTTAATACATTAAAATTAATTTAATATAATTTCTACGGGAAGGCAAACAGAGGCAACGGGAAGGCAAACAAATGGCAAAAATAATTAAATAAATCACGTTTAAAAACTATTAGTAACGCTAGTGCTTCTAATATAATAATCTTGAAATCCTTTTGGCCAGAAATAGCAAACCGATTTCCTTTTATAAGGAACTAACAGTCTTCGCGAATTTGATGAACTCAATGCAATGTGGTGCACACAAATTCTGAAGCGATATTATTTACATATTAACCAATCAACAGTTAGTAAAATAGGGCGTAGCCTTACATGGTATTCAAATTAAAAATTTAATATACATATTATATAACAAGTCATGTGTGTGACACACGAGACTAATTAAAAAAATCTAGGTAACCTAGGTAACACCCTAGGTTATTTCTTATGTTAATTTTTTAATTAGTCTCGTGTGTCACACACATGACTTGTTATATAATATGTAAATTAAGTTTTTAATTTGAATACCATGTAAGGCTACGCCCTATTTTATTAACTGTTGATTGGTTAATATGTAAATAATATCGCTTCAGAATTTGTGTGCACCATATTGCATTGAGTTCATCAAGTTCGGGAAGACTGTTAGTTCGCGCATATTAATTCAGATATTAATTCAAGTCACATATTAATTATCGGAATGTATAGCTCATTGCTTGTAATGAAATGATCTATGGTGACATACCTTCACATTTTTCTGACCATTGCGCACTATTGACCCGTGCCCCCTACGCCGGGATTCTCAAACGAGATCTTCTTACTACAAGTTATAGAACGATTTCGTAGTAATCATTACAGTTTTATGTTTCTTTAAAATTACAAACGCGATAATTACCCTACTGTTTTCTTATTGTTGGAAATTAAGTGTAATCGTGTAAACAAAATAAAAGAGGGAGCTACAACAAATGGTTATGTTTAAATTTTGACTTAAATGTGTATTATTGTTCTCTTATTATTATTATTATCATATATAATAAATACAATTTTTAAAAACATACTTTTTAATGCTATCTACATCTTTGTGATTATAATTACTGGTTGTAACAATCATAAGAACTACGGTTCTATAACCAAACCGTTTTAAAAATGTACATTTCGGATTAAAGTTCAAACCATAAAATTATGTTGTCTCTGTCAATGGTCTGATGTTCTAAAGGGTACACAGTATGTTTCAGTTTTATACAAAAACAACATATGCTATTTACAATGCAATTAATTGATTTTGTAGATTTAATTTTCTAACATTAGGTATCACATACTTTACCAGGTATCATCCTATATTTTATATTGGGTATCATATATTTTACATACTTCTATCAATGAATGATTGTCATGCATTAAGAAACCTGAAGTCATACATCTTAACAAGAAGAAAGAAGTATATAAAAATGAATGAAGAATGTAAGTAGTATTTACTTCTAGCCGTATGAATTTCAAAATTGAGACAGGGTATTACTGGCATAGTAATAGCTGGCGTCAGCACACTCTTAATTGATTATAGGCGCAAGATATCACTACACCGAATTATGAGTTCGGCGTTCTATCATTGCGCTATGCCTCTGACTT
>WYDF02073982.1:0-11358 GCA_009867245.2 Adranes taylori
AGATGTAAAAAACTTCGCAATCAAAGTCTCTTTTTTATTAACCCCCTAATTTATCGTTAGTACTATTTTACTCACGCAATTGTGGAGGTGGGTTAACACCTATAATGGTTATCTAACTTAGGATGTCATTTCATCTAACTACCATCAACGTTCATAGAACTTTGTAATAGGTACATATCTATATTATATAGACAAATTAGCTTAAACAAGCCAGTGTAGTGCAGTCAACTTCAAACAATGCTACTGAAAGCAGAAGGTACTGATGACGGGTACGACCTATGCCAGAAATAGTTCATCTACCATGTCTGGTTTTTGTTAGCTCATTTGGTGATTCATGTAGTCAATATGTATTTTTCGAAATGATTAACTTATCTAATTAATAAAGTTTTGGTGCTGATAAAGATATGCTGCAGAACATCTTTAGGACCAAAATTTTGGAATGAGCAGGAAAATATATCTTCATACATTTTTCGGACTGAAAAATTTGAATAATCACAATATGTGCAAACTGTGTTATTAATTGTTTTCAAGCACTTTGTCGCTGTAATTCTTAAGCCGTATTGAGTAATCATATCAAGATTTTTTGTCCTATTAGAGTACTAATATGGAAATGATATTAGGAACTTCTATATTATAAATCAACAGAAAGAAGCGCACGGATTTATCTAGGAAAATCGTTTAGCTGTTCGTACATTTGTTTCGTATGACATGCGTATTAATCTTGAAGTATTCAAAACGTATTTTAAAGCGCTCTCATTTAATCTTGATGCACTATATAACTTGGCGATGTCTTAAACCAAGTTCCAAACAAATTCGTTACGCTTTGAATAGCTTTGGAAACATCAAGTAATATCACTATAAACTTCTATCATATTATTTATTTATTCACTTCTTATTTCCTTATTTCTGGCGTTACAGATGTTTTATGTAGAATTTTGATTTATACTTGTATCAAAAGCATATTTCGATTAAATAAATCATGTAAAAAAATTAAATATCTTCAAATTTTTCAAAAATACGGAACAAACTTGTTGATAGAATTATTTAAAAACTAAAAATTATAATATTTATTTAAAGTGGTGATGTAATTTTACGGACAGGGGGTAAACCCATCTCTCCTGTATCCATCATTGGCATAAAACAATTTCATAGCACTTCCAGGAAAAGATCTTTCCAATTTTATATAAAAAACGCCGTAAAGCTCTTTAGTTCATATACAAAAAGACAAAGAACAATCACTCTCTTCCACAACATCCTTATTTTCTATTTCAGGTCAACTAACATCCACTTGCGCAGCCAAGCACGTACAATTAGATATACAAGACCACAAGCAAATCAGCTCACCCCATTAAACCAATCTCCCTCAACAGTTGACCATGCTATGGCCAAGGTATTGCAGTTTCCCTTGGCTGTAAAGCGAATGCTATAGCGTATATCTATATCTCTTTGGTTCATTATGTCAAAAATGTCAATGGTACACACAATGTTGAAAGTTTCTTTGTAGCTCAAGAAATGAATACCAAAACATGTAGGTACCCCTATAAAATGTTAAACTCTTCTGGAACAATTTTCCTCATTAAAGAACATGAATAAATCCGCTAACCTATCTTTCATATACTGAAAGACAAACATTTTATTATATTAAGCAAGAGTTGATATATTTAGTGTTGCCGTGATAGATACAATGAAGAAACATCATACTTCTCACGATTTGGCAATTGATACCAAAGATACTAAGATATAATATGTATGTAGATTTAATCTAAGATACTTAAACAAAATATACGAGTAATTAAATTTAGAACAGCGCATACTAAATGAATTGAAACGCACAGCGCAACGTCTGAATAAGAAATCTCGATTTATTTGTAAAATACTATTTGCATAATTATGCATTTACTTTGGATCTTTAAACAATTTGTAATAAATTGTTTTGGATTTTCTAAGAAGATCCTTTTATTAAATGGCTTAGACACAGCCATGTCAAACATGCGGTCTAAAATATCAATGTAGATACCAAACTCTAGTTTCAAATCGATTAGGTGACGAGGACTAGACAGACGCTGAAAAATTTATATCGCAAAAGGGAAATGACCTGTAAGCCGCCATCGTGGGTTTTCAAATGACTGCAGTATAAACTATTTATAATAGGCCCAGAAATGCCAGCGTGACTGACGTCACAGGTAGAGGTAAGAACAGTTAATAAGTAAGTATTTATCATAATAATAGAATTAAAACACATAATTTTCAACGTTTGAACAAGTGTGAGCAATGCTATAATTATACTTGCTTGGTTCGACGATGGCAAGTATTTTCAAAATACCGGATACAATTTTAATTTAAATTCCGGCAATATCTTGGAGTACTTCTTTCTAGCACAGCGGTGATCAGTAATGAAACACACAGCGTGACGTGTTAAAGAAAGTATCAATTTATTACATAAAAGTAGTCTCACATATAAAACGAATTCTTTATATAACTATAAAGAAATAATAATTTGTGCGTCTATCAACATTATGAAATATTGGACCTTTGGAACAATTAGGTAATTCATTTTTGCTGATGCACTTAGCTTGAACTAGTTTTTATTCAAAAATATGCAACCAAATTTAGCCAGTCTAGTCGTCCAATGAAGGGAAAAACAGTACAAGTACAGGACTAGTTCTGTTTTTCCAAATTCTCGTAAGGAGCGCCACCTTACGAGAATTTGCCTTTAGTTTCAACGGGCGCACTTAAAACTGTTGTTCTATTTCAACGGGCGCACTTGAGTCAGCTGCTCTAGTCAATTTAGGATAATTCGCCATTTAACCGCCAAACTACATTTCCACTATTTTCTTTATCAAAAATATAAAATTCTTCGTCGCTGCTGGATGAAATCAGGTTTTAAAAAGGCGTAAGCAGTGCTTCTCGAATAAGAGCTACATTCAAACGAATAAAGAATCTCCCAAACCAACGCGCAATACGCAGAGGAAAACAACTTACTGCCACCAAATCAGATCGGTTTCCAAGCAAAATGGGCTGCCATTCAACAAATAGCAGGTGAAATTTTCCAGAACACGAAACAATCAAAAAGAGGCATCCATATGTTGGATTAGTAGATGTTGATAAAGCATATTATAGGGTATGAAGGAACGGGCTGATTCATAAGCTTCTTGAGATGAATGTGCCGTTATATCTAACAAAAAAGATTAAAGGATTCTTAGAAAATCGCAAATTTATTGTCAAATGCCGTATCAGAGGAGAAAACAGCGGAAGAAGGCTTACCACAGGGATCATCACTGTCACCCATACTGTACTACAATCTTTTCGTTGCAGACATTCCAACATTTAAAAAAGAGAAAGGCTTCAAATTATTACAGTTCGCGGATGACAAAGCGTTGCACCGGCCACAAAACGTTTTTGCTAAAAACAAACTCTTACAGTGTCTAAATACAATAGCCAAATTCTACAAAAAGAGGAAAATTAAAATTGACATAAATAAAACTGAAATTTTAAGGTTTACTAAAAAAAGTGGACCTGAAAAACCATAAAACCTAAAGGTAAAAACTAAAGGTGCATAAACAAGAAACGTATCTGGGAATACTTTCGATTCAAAAATGAGATTCCATGCGCAAATTAAGAGGAGAGAAGCAACCGCAACCCAAGCCGCACATCGGCTACGGAGCTTTCTCAAACACGACAGTAGTCTGAGTATCCAAGCCAGGATGCGAATTCTAAATGAGATCCTCATGCCATAACTCCTCTAGGGTTATAAGGTGTAGATCAGGGATGGCAAAAAATCAAAAGAAAGAATAGTGACCGCGTAGAACAAGCTGTTGAGAAGAACCGTCGATGCACCGTGGTATATGTCCAACATCCACATAAGGAGAAACTTGAAAGCTCCCGACCCGACCTAAGTAGGAGCAAAAAAGAAGATCCGCAATGGCCAACAGACTTTTAGACAAGCACACCCCACAAACCAAAGATCTCGCTAAACACATACGCTAATAAATGTACAGTGTACTATCCCAGTGATACTACCATGCACAGGAAGAACGTGATTTATTACGAATGCCGCAGAAAATGGGAGAAATTGGATGTTAAGGAAAACCTCCATTTAAAAAACCTCCACAAAAATACCTCCATTTAACCGCTGGATAAAATATCGCCCTACATATAGCAATGTATCTTAAAAAGTTACGTAGAATTATTAAAATTGGTTCATATAAAAAATGGTTACATGACATGAAAACACGCAACAGATAAACATGCGACAGTTAAACACGCTTAAATATTTTTTTTAGAGACGCATGTTTATCTGTCGCATGTTCTCATGTCGGCACACCATAAAAAATATATAAATTATATGTTGCATAAGTTTATCATAACAGCTTATAATATCATACTATAATGTCTGTTGTTTATTTTGCAAACTCAATTTGTGAGCAATATCCCCGAGATAATCGGTTATGGGGCGAAGCCCGTAGTCAGCTACAATAGTTTTGATCCTGTCGGCGGTATCTTTGTATACCCGTTTTCCTTGTGGAGGTTACTGTCCCACAATGTATTGTTTAAGCTTCATTTCGTTCAGGCTTTGTTCTTTCTTGATTCCATATGGTGGGAAGGTGTGGACGTAGTTGTTGGCTAAAACCTCGATGCCAACCGTCTTCTGGTTTGTTTGTTTTTGGTAGATCAACCAGAGAAGTATCATAGCAGCTCCAAAGAGAATGTGCATACATTGATGCACTACGACCTCTTCCTCTCGGACCTGGTCGCCCGACCCACGTACCCTCAAAATAATTAACCAACTCACGTAGAATATCGTGCGTTTGGTAGAAATTCGAATCCATGACATCGTTGAAGGCAGCTGTGACATCATTAGGTCGAACAAAAGCCAATCTCAGCGTCAGTTATGTAACGTTGTTGTAGATCAGGAGTTTGTTGCAGATGACGCCATATACATGGGCTGAGATGGAACAAGCAACCACGTTATGTTGACTTTGGCAAGATTGTTTTCTATGCAATGATTGCCCCCTGTTCAAAATCTGCCATGATAGTCGTTGCATTGGAGGCTGGCTGAAGTCGTTTAAGCTCAGTTAAGACGCGAACATAGCTGTTGGTGTTTCGGTCAGACATCAATATGAAACTCGTTGCTACTACGTTGCTGTACTTGAGTGCATGGTTGGTGTAGATCTGCTGAAAGACTGGCGAAGATGACGTAAATGTTCCATCAACATACCAATGTGGGCATCGAGCTATTCGATCCAGGTTACGTTCTGTTGAAAAAATCTAAATTCGATTTCGGCCAGGGCCGCTATCATATAACAGAAAGTTCTCTCCGGCCAGGTTGTCTTATATGCATGATGAGATTCTGAACGTTGTCTGGCGTTGGAAGCGGTATTTGTTCTTCCTGACTGCTTGATTCCACTGACTGATGGAGGTTGATCAGCTACAGCCACCGTAACATCTGCTGATGTTATTGGAACGACTTGATGAGCGGATTCCTGTGTTATTGCAGCTCGTTATTTCAATTTGATCATAACTTTGCGTGCTTCAATTTTGCTGCATCTGGAACATAATTATATTGTCCAATATTCTTCAGTAATCACAGTCAACAATATTCTGAACACTTCCAGATCTGATTACCAATAGCGCTCATTTTCTGACGTACAAAACAATAACCGTCTAACACAAGCATATCTCGTCCTTTCTGCGTTTTAATACTTTCCATGCGTTTGCCATCTTATCTAAACTAACTTTTCTCGGAGGAATATTCTCTAATATAATATAAACTAACTATATTTAATGTAAACTAACTATAAAAAGAACGTTAGGATATCAATGGCAATGAGGCGGGATGCATGGGAAACAAATTTCAGGTCAAATTCGAAGGATAAAATACAGGAAAGAAGCAAAAACGTCAGCCCGATATATGGGCGCAAGAAAAAATTAAAATTGCTCGTCTGAACGGTGCATCCTACATTAATAGTAAAGGTAAAGTAGTTCAACCTAAATGTACTGGAGGAAATTGCTCTTGCAAACATAAATGTACGAGTAACTTTTCATCTAGTGAAAAACTGGAGATTATTAAAATTTATACGACGGTAGATCAAAGAACGAAATGGAATGGTACCTGATAGGGTCGATAGAAACTAAGCCTTTGCAAAGACATAAATAACGATCTAATCATCAAGAGAATAATAGGTCATATAAAAAGACGCGCAATTTTTCGTATTTTGCCATAAAAGGAAGTGATCGAGTTTCTGTTTGTAAAGTAGCTTACATGAGTTTGCACAACGTTTCTCACATTCAGGTTCAGCGACTAACGACTATTCTGTTGTCTGCAAAATGTCCTAACAATTTGAAGGGTAAACATAATAATAGGCCTCGAGCTATTGATGAGGACAAACTGATTAAAATAAAGGAAAACGTCCTCTCCAGCACAGAGACAATGCACATACTAAGACAATGCACATACATTTCATTAACAAATTTCCTAATCTGGAAGGAATTATTAAATATGAATTCTATTTGAAATATTTCAATGAACCTTACAATCTAAAATTTGATGTTCGTTCAACTTATAAAAATCTTGGGACAAACTTAAAGGACAAAACCCTCAATGATAATGCTAAAAGAATTGCTGGAACAGAGTTGATGATCCACAAGAGACATGCAAACAAGTTTTACAATAAAATAAGAGATGTTACTAAGCTATGTGAAGAAAAACGGCAGCAATATGGTTCGACTATATGCAGAACTTGCCTCTACCACGCATTTCGGCACAGGAAGTCTTTTATTACAGTCAGCTATGGGTAAACGGATTTGAAATTCACAAGTTGACACTGTTACGTACATCACGAAATGGAGGCTCATAAAGGCACAAATGAGGTGTGCAGCGTTATTTACGATTAGAAACTAAAATCTCACCTAAAATTAAAGAACTGCACCTTTTTTTTCTGATTCATCTCCAGGTCAAAATCGGAGTAATACGATTGTGAGATTTTTAATGGCCCTGTAGGCAACCAAGAGACTTGACAAGCTTTACTACTAGTTCCCGATACGCGGTCACTTATTTTTGCCGTGTAATCGTGACGTTTGCGGTATGCACCTACAGAATGTTTGTTTACAATGGACTTCTTCCTGGTTATGTAAAAACCTACGAATATATCGACGGTTTAACATATTCTACTTTTAAGGTGGTGAAACCTAAAGCTGATAAAAAAATCACTTCCAAAAGAGCCAATCCGTAGAAATCCAGGAAAAAAATTGTCGAAAAAAAAATTGTTCGCGACAAAAAAAATTGTCGAGTATTTTCTGCTAATCGCAGTTTGCGTAATGTTGTATATGTTGAAAAATATCACAAATATGATACTGATGACAGAGTGAAATAGGCTTGTTTCGTATAAAACGTATTATTTTGCGGCTTATAATAGACATAATATAATATATTACAGAAAATAAGAAACTCACGAAGAGGTTGTGTCGACGTCTGTTTGGACCAGCCATGCTCTGTATCAGGCTTTAACGTCCATGTGCTTTTCTGGGATCATCTCGGTGCAACATCCAGCAATAGTCGTATTCCTCATTGCAGTATTCCATCTTCCTTGGTAACGTTTTTCCATTTCTTTGATGTCCTGATAGAATCTCTCACCCATCTCTTCACTAACAGCACCCAGAGTCTCAACAAAGTAATCCAAATGTGAATGTAGGAAATGAACCTTCAAACTCATTGAACAGCTTAAATTTTGGTACTTTTGCAGCATAGACTTGAAATTCGGAACCTTCTTGTTGCCCAAAAATTTGGTTACTACGTCTTTAAAGGCGACCCAGGCTTCTTTTTCAGCAACTTCCATTTCTTTTTCAAAATTTCCGTCTTTGCAAAGTTTTCTAATGTCTGAACCCGTAAAGACACGCTCTTTTAGTTTTGCGGTTGACAACGCTGGAAATTTGTTACAAATGTACTGGAAACATTTACCATCTTTTGAAAAGGATTTCACAAATTGCTTCATCAAGCTTAATTTAATATGTTTAGGTGGAAGGAGAACATTCCTCGACTCGGTGACAGCTTGCTGGAGTACATTTTTTACTCCAAATTCCAATGACGCTCGCTGTGGCAAATCTTTCTGTTTCCAATGTTTTTCCCTGTTTCTGCTATCCCATTGACATAAAAAACAAGGAAACTTTGTGTACTCGCCTTGCTGTCCAATGATCATCGATATTACTTTGAGATCACCACTCATTATTCACTTATGATCGTAGTACGTAATTTTCTGGAGAACAAATTGTAAATTGCTGTATCGTGTACAGAATGCCCTTTGGGTATTGACGAATACCTGTTTCCGTTGTGAAGCAGGATAACTTTAAGGCTTCGTATAGACGAATCGATGAATAGTGTCCTATTAGTGATTTCCTACGTAATGTTCCTTTAAACTGTCCACCACATCATTGTAGAATACTAATTCTCCTTCCGAAAAGTATAAAATAAAATCTTTTTCTCTGTACCTGAACCAGGAAAATGAAACGGCAGTTGCGAGAAAATTCTTATCTTTAAGCCGTGAACCAAGCAATTCTGAAGCCTCTTTGGTCAGATGTAACTCGCGAATCAAATCGTTCAGTTCAGTTTGTGTACACGGTTGTGGGGCAGAATTGCCAGGTTCGTATTCCACTTCTTTATGTTCGGTTTCTTCACTTGATTCAATTTCTGAACCAGGTAAATGGTCTGGTTGCATAGGCACTAGTACATCTGGACCATGAGGGACAGGACGTAAAGCTGATGGCAGATTTGGATAGACGATATTCTTTTTATTCTTTATATTGAAACTGTGAACACGGGATGAACAAAACTAACAATCATCACTATGATTTGGTGGTTCTCGCCAAACAATCGGAACGCCAAATCCGAAACAATGTTATTAATCCTTTCAGTACTTTTACACCGAAATATGCGACATACACTTGCCGCACGAACGATGTTATATGTCTTCATTATCTGACAGCATTAACTCACAACAAATGTAACAAAAGAAATCTGCAGACTTTTTACAGCCCCTTGACGCCATTTCGAATACTGTATGTTTCCTTTTTAGCGTATATCCGCCGACTCAAACACTTTTGATCGCGGAGGATATGTACTAGTGGTTGCGTCAACATTGACTGCCAGCTGAGATGTACAACACGTTTAATGGCGAAAGTGCTGCCATCTACCTGTTTATGATGTCAACGATTCGTTTTCATCATAAACCAACATATGGTAGCATTTCCTATGTATTTATAGTCTTATATTTGTGATTTTTTGTGTCAGTTTTGGATTCAGCGTACAAACGTACATAGGAATCCATCTTTAAAACTTGAAAAATATGATACAACCTAAAAAATGCAGGGCTGTGTAATTTTTAATGATTTTAAATTTCAATAATGTGTTTTAATGTCTATTTTAATATTTTTGTTGGCTATTTTAGCTTAAATACTTATTAAAAAAAAATTGTACATTTAAAAAAAAATTGTAGTGATTTCTTTAACAATTTCTTGCTGTTTGGTGGATGAGATGAAAAGCGGTACAAGTCCAGAGTGTTTTATTTTCGTGTTTCAAAATTTTGGGGCGAATTTTATTATTAATAAACATAGAAGGGCATTAGTGAGGTACGGATAAAAGACTTTCTAGGAATAGAAAAATTACCAAATTTACAAATTTCGTGTATCACAATATTCAAACTGTAATTGTTGATTATATCAAAATGAGATTTCTAGACTAGTACTGTTTTTGAACTCACTGTTTTAGTCACTTTAGTGAATATCTTCCAGATAACTCTACCTGTTAGAAACCCAATAGAAATTTATAAATACATTTTATTAAAAGTTGCATAGCGATATCTAAGAGTATAGAAGCCAATGCTCCTATCCCCTAGATATCTTCTGTTAGCCTTAGCAATATGTTACATGAATCATCGTTACAACTGGAATAAATGTCTGTAAATAATAATACAATATGAAATTATGCAATGTCTAGGCGTCTATAAATGTGAAGAAGCTGTAGTCTCCAGACATTACATTGCTTTCTGCGTAAACAATGTTAATAAATAAATGTAAAATAATATAAATCTTTTAATTATTTTTTACGAAATTAATGAATATTATAAATTTCAAATCACAAATATTAAAAATAAAATAAAAATATTCACAGGTATGCTTCTGCCAAGCCGTTAAAATGTTGGTTGGTATTTGAGTACCATTTAATGCGTAAAAATTGATAAAATTGCAGATAACAATGCTATTTCTCAAGTAAGTAGAGAATATTTTTTTTCACTACTTACTAGAATTACAGGAACTATAAGGAAGTCAGACTTCTAAACCATCTGAAACTAAGTATTAAACAGATTTACAACGTAATAATTATATCGCATAAAATATTAATTTTGCTAAATGATGTATCTGAATACTAATAATAATTAGTTAGTTCATAGACACGGATTTAAGCAATCAGTTATCTTTAAGATAGCATGTATAGAAGTTAACATTGATTTTCTTTTTGTTATTATTATGATTATTATTATTTCTACTCTTTACATATTTTTAATGTATGTATTTCGTTTTATCGGAATGATTTGCATATGCACATAAGATCAGTAATCCTAGCTAGCGCATAAAGTTGGTCTCGATGCGTTTCGTGTGTGAGAGAATTTGCTTTAAGGATTTCTCAACTATATATTTAATTCGAGCATTAGTAGAACGGAAACCTAAACCAATTGACAAACAAAAGTTCTGATCCAAGGTTCTTCAAGCATCTGAATTAATCTTTTCAAGAGGTTTGTTTAGTATAAATTTTATAACATCTATTAGCATACCTATTACATGAAAATTATTATAGAAGGAAACTAAAAATACACTTCGTTAATGAAATACCAATTGAAATTACAATTAAATTGCAATTATAAATAAATATAAAAATTATTAAAGTTACTAAGTAAATTTCTGAATGTTATTGATGGTCCTATTTTCTATAATTAATAAATTTGTTTATAGATTTTGCATTTTGTGTTCAAATGCTTCAACTCTGATAAAATGCATTGTCAATTTTGCCTTGTCTATGTGTTGATTTTTTCTGTTTGCGTTTTACGATTCTCTGGTTATTAAAAAAGCTTATGCAAGAAATAAGCTCGTCGAAAGCGCTAATGTATAAAATTGTTGTAGACAGGTGACCAAAAATTCTACAATAAATGAAACTAAATTTTTATTACGAACGTTTTTAATATATAAATATCATCATCAGGTAAAAGCATTACAAAAAACATCATTAAAAAAGAGCACGTGTCCTACAAATTCACACAATGATAGGAATACATTTCAATTAATAATCAAAAAACACTTACGAATAAATAT
>WYDF02073993.1:0-11358 GCA_009867245.2 Adranes taylori
ACATAGTCATCACTCGAGCAGGCGAGGTTGACGTTTGGGTTGGCTATATTGACCATGTCGTGCCATCACCCCTTACATGCCCCCATTGCAACCGTTAAATTCATTGAATTAGATCTGGCTGCTTCATCTTTTTTCTTGTATCCAAATTTTAAAAAGAGATTTCGTAAAAATGAGGAAGCGATGACCGCAACGGATGCATATTTTGCAGAGTTTCTAAAAGATTACTTTTTGGATGGTTTAAAATCAAAATTGGAAAACCACTGGGTTAAGTGTGTAGGGATGCAAGGGAATTAGATTATTGTTGTATTAAGCTTATTTTCAAACGAAAGATCGAGCATTTTTACTTAGTTTCACTTGATTCATTGAATAAGTAATAAAAGAACGTTATTTAATGTGCAAGTATTCCTTATTTTAGGAAGAAACCTTGAATCATTTTTCGCCTTGAATCAATGAAGACTCTTATGTTAAAAGATGTCGAAAATTCAAGAGACAAAATTGTCTATCTCCATACAATGAGATTTACTATGAGCACTATGAGCTTGTATGGACTGGAAACATACTGAATATGTAACATATTGCGGAAGAGGCAAAAACTCCTAACGAAGAAATGGGTTCAGAAAGTAATGATATTGTAACGTGAATATTTCTCCACGTTCTTTGTTAGGTTGATGTAAAAGGATTGAGCATTAACTACACACAAATATGTTAAAATAATTAGACCCCATAAAATGTTAAGCATTGTAAATAACATTTTATATAAGGTGACAGTCATCGGGTAACTTACTATAGGTCTATTTTATGACCAAAGTGCGAAGATAAATATTAGTTATTGATTATACCCTATTCTAATTAATTCCATCTTAAACAAATCAATTGGACATAGAAGCTAGGCATGGGAATAATATCCATAGAAGCTAGGCATTGACCTATCTCACACAGATGCTATAGAAAATATTCTAGAATGCACTAATGAGAAACACACTAATCGTGACTAAAAGTATGCATATCGATATGTGGAAGGGAACTTGAGAAGAATAAAAACGGTTCAGCCACAGCAGTAACGGATAGTAAAATTTTGGCGTCTGCCTAACGTCGTAATGCTGGACTAAGTAGCGAAATAATAATTCCGAAAAATAATATTAGAATAATAATTAAATAAAAAATAAAGTCGTGTCTAATTAAAGTGTGATCTAAATTTATTAAGTATTTTATTATGCATTCGTCTAATCTAGCGCGGTATTTAGCATTAATATTTTTGGGAAGAATTCAGATAAATTAATTTGAGTATAATTTTGTTGAATAAAGTAAAGTAGAGTTTAATTAGTAACAAGTTTGTTGATCAAGGTAAAGCTGAAATAAGTGTAAATAAATAATTTATATAATGGTGCGCTACTCTAAAATAATAAATAAATAGTTTGTGTACAGCAGCAAAATCTATAAGTACCTAGTTGAACATTTCTTTGATGTAACGCAACAAATTATAAAGTCACTTTTATGATTTATTTTGATTTACTTAATTAATTGCAAAGCGTTGATTATTTTAAACACTTTTAACGACCAATACGATTGAATTATGTTTAATAACTGTTTTATTCCTACTGCCTGAATTACTAAAGCTAACGACTATCGCTAAGGATTGACGTTACACGTACTTATCCAGCCACAAGAGGGCATGAACCTAATCTGAAGGTCCGTCCACTTTAGCAAGGGTCCTGACTAGTGTTTTATTCTAATTTAAGTGGAGTTATCTTGGAGATATAAATTCAAACTTTCCACGTCAATAATTCAATTACTAACTTAGCTATAAGTAGTTAAACTAGAGGCTATCTTATAAAATAACAAAGTAGTTCAGGTCCTTATAATTGTGAGCAGGAGATTGCTACGCTAACCCATATAAAAAGTCCCCTCTCATACATGTCAAGAAGGAGAGAACAACACTCCGGCCCTAGAAATAACATGAAAATATCGTTCGACCGAAAACGCGCAGGTCACCTCATTTTATCCAATGGTATTGTGGCAAGATGTGGCAAGATGTTGCATCAAATATAGATCAATTTATTATTTACTAAGTCATTTTTAAATCAAATTTATTTTTTCGATCATCTCTTGCATACAATCAATTAAGAAAATAATTCGTAGATTGTATGCTGTTGCAAGGTGAGCATACTGGTCTTGAATTTGGGTTGCTCGAAGTAAGCGCCAATAATAATTTTGCTTGTTTATTTATTCAATTTAAACAAGTGAATCAAATCAGTAATAATTTTTATAAACATCAGGTTATTAGTTCTCTCGATCTCTTGTATATATATTTTGTAAACCCTTCCCTGTCATCTACATCTTCAATGCGAAAACGAGCAGATCAACATCAGAGAAAGAGACAATCGCCAAGCGCATCGAGTGAACGAGGATGACAGAGATAGAACTCCATAGAGGCCATCCTGATCATCAAAACAGCGAGAAGAATCACCATCACCCACTGGTTCGCCACTTCCGTTTACAGCTTCAGGTGACATGCCTCTGCCATCGACTTGAGGCAGACGATGGTTATACCCACTAACCCGTGAAGAGTATTACCAACGCCTCTTCAGTTATTACATTGGCGGCAGAGATTAGGCTACACGAACGTACCACTTCCATCTCCGTCAGAAATCACTTCATATCTTCGACAACTTGTGCTATAGCTCATATAACTTACCTCATGTCTTCAACAGTTCATCTCGCATCATCAACAACGTATTTCGTATCTTCGTCATAGTAACTGGCTGGAACAACCTACAATATCTTCGATAACAACTCACTATGCAACCAGTTAATTTTACCGTCGTCTGCATAAGAAACTGGGCAGTTGGAAGAGAAGTCATGTTTCATTGAAAAGTACAAAATAATAACAAAAACCAAATTATCTATAGTTTGCTACTTCTTCTTGCTTAATATTTACTAACGGCAATGGAACCATTACAAATGTTGAATTATAAATAGCATCTAAATGTTGTCAGTCAATTAAAGTCGCGAGTAATGAACCTTATTATAGTACTCCGCTATTGCGTACACAAGTGTTTACCTATAGACATAAATTTGTGTACTGAATAATAGTAATAGAGATCAACCCTGAATCTCATCTAAGAGCATTAGATGTTAGAACCAGAATAAAATAAACAGTGTGATAGTCAAAAGCCTAATTGTGATCCTGATTTAATAAGATTAAATTCTCTAATAGCTTTTTAATTGCGCACTTTTACCGAAGTTCGGTATCTAATTTTAGTTAATCCAAATTTCCAGAATGTCCCTTTATAGACTAGTCAAGAATGCCGCCCTAAACAATGCATCCACGCTAAAACTATAAGCTTCAAAATAGTGAATTTGTTTTCCTAGAATGGAATGCAGCTATTTCCATTTGAACTTCTGGTTTCAAGTTCTGAAGAATAGTACGTTTTCCTCGACAGTAATAAAGATTTCCTGCAGTTCGAGTTTATTCGAATATAATTTATAAACTAAGGTAACCTGCTTGCATCCAGATTATAGTTAATTCAACACTTTGTTAAAGTAGAAATAAAAACCTAATCCTTCATTTTGTATTGGCCCTTCATTACCTATAACATGGTTTTACGTAACCTGGTACTTTTTAGGAATCCATTAGCCTTATTATACGAGGAAGAGGGTTATTCGTTATCCTTACATTCTGTTTCTGTTCTTTTTAAACACCACCTTATTAATAACAGAATAGAATTTCTGTTCTCTTAGATCAAACTATTACATTTCTGTATTGTATGTTATATATTTCACTTCAACTAGGATTAAGGGCTTCTTATCTTGTGCAAACATGAAACATTTCAACAAGTAGTTATGTACGGAATTACGCATAAATATATAAGACCAAGTACGCGTGATATACATAGTCTATTATAATTATAGTTAATTACAGTGTAAGCGATGACAGTTTATTATTTTGAAATTTAATACGAATGCCATATTTAATAGTAGAGTAATTGATATCACAAGTCTACAAATAAAAATAAGTGGAGAAGTGTTTTATTGATTGCAAAAATGGAAGCAGATTTTCTCCATAACAATAGGATTGTTTCTAACTAATCAATAATGGAATATTCACACATTTTGTTTGAGAAATGTATCGTTATTAAAGCAAACTGGCAAAATGTTGTAAAAAAATAATTATGAGCAAGATAACTTGATTAATTTTGGAAACATAGCATTCCAGTGTATATTTTAGGTGAATTTTAGACAAACTCAGAATTGTCAACATTGTGAATCATGAGCTTACACAGTTCCTTGCAGCTTTTAAATCAAGGGGACAGGGGGCAGCCTTTAGTCTTTATGTGCTCAATCGTATATTTGTTATAATGGTTTTGTGG
Source organism: Adranes taylori (assembly GCA_009867245.2). Taxonomy (NCBI): domain Eukaryota; kingdom Metazoa; phylum Arthropoda; class Insecta; order Coleoptera; family Staphylinidae; genus Adranes; species Adranes taylori. The sequence continues at coordinate 4,371 of WYDF02073993.1, forward strand.
GAAGAAGAAAAATATAATGAAGGGGGGGGGGTCTTGTCATGTTTTTCTTGCTCCCCCCTGTGTACGTCCACGTTGTCAAAAACAGCTGTATATCATATCAAGTCGATAGCTGCTTTTACTATTTACGAGTTATAAATTTTAAAATCTATACAATTCAGATGATGTTTAACTAAAAGCGGAAACTGCAAGCCGTCATCTACAGTTATCTTTAGACAATTTTTCAAAATGGGCGCAAATATGGCGCATCCCTCCTAATCCGAGTAAAACACAAGACATCTTCATTCAGCATCCCAATCATGTCAAAAAGAAACATCAAAACGGCGCCCACATCAAACTCCGACTCTGGATCGAACCCATTTCGTTAAAAGACGAAATCTGGTATCTAGGTGCGCGGTTTAATAGAAATTTTAACAGGAATTCTGACCTAAACTACAACCTCTCCAGGGTACGCCAACGCGTGAACCTGATCTTCCACAATCAGAGGAAGCTTTAGACGTTGTCATACAAAAACACTTATTGGCCACTGATAGACTATAGATCTGTTCAATATTCCACACTTTGTAATGCGCAAGCGCACAAACTTACTACCTGTGAACGAAGAATACTTCGAAAAATTCTCAAGTTACACTTCCAATTTCCGAGTCTGCTACTATATGAACAATGCTCTGCGGAGCCTATCACAGATCGTCTAAAATCCCTATCCGACTCGACGTGATGCAGAAAACAACCCAAGAGCCTACCAAAATCTTCATTTTGATTGGAAAGCCAGTCACCACCGTCGTAATATGCCACGCAGATCCTTCCCACTTCCGCCAGCTCGAATTATCCAAACCATGCAGGAACCTCCTGAGGACCTCCAAGATATCTTTGAATTAATCCCACTATCCCTAAGATGATTCCTCATCCTCATCCACAACATCCTTATTTTCTATTTCAGGTCAACTAGCACGCACTTGCGCAGTTAGGAAAGTACAATTAGAATATACAAGACCACCAACAAATCAGCTTACCCCACTACCAAACTCCCTCATCAGTTCACAATGCTATGGTCAAGGTTTCCGCAGGTTCCGATGGCTGTAAAGCGAATGCTACAGCGTATATCTTACCTGTAAGCTATCAGCTTAACATAATTTCTAAAAGAATTCAACTCATTACCAGATCCAGGCTGAAAAGGATGATAAATCCTAAAGCCTCCTTCAATCAAACTCTCCAAACTTCTCAAACGATATACAATCCCAACAGTGAGTGGAGTTTTAGTTAGGGTAGAAATCCCACGCGGATGCACGGCCATCCTTTGCCTTTTTAAGGTTTCTCCACATCCTACGTAAAACAAGAAAAAAAAAACACAAACAAACATAAATCACTCAATCGTAAAACCTTATTTATTGGCATATTAAAATATAAAACAACATGCAAAATTATACAAACTAAAATTAACAACAAGGAGACACAAAAAAATAACCAGCTATAAGCAATAATAAAAATCTCCTCTCTTAGAGAGTATAAGGAATCTTTCCTTTTATTTCATCTCCTTATTGCTCTCTTTCTTCTCTCGTCAATACTCCTTACCATTATCTCTATACCTTATATACCTTCTCCTAAACACACTTTTATATTATCCGCCAAATATCTTTCTTCATCACTCCAATACATTCCCGGACATCCATTCACCCAGTGCTTTTACCTTTCCTCATCTCAGCCACAAACCCTCTCACTCTCATGCTCCCAAAACCTGTTTCCACTTTCCTTGTTCTCACATCTAAATATATCACGCAACAATTCATTTTTTCCATACATACATCTTCTGTCATATACTCTGGCATTCCTTCCCCAATTATTATACTGAAGTATTTTCTGTTACATCTCCTATTCCTCCATCTTTTTCATCCATTTTTTCTTTCAACTTTATTTACAGCTTCGTCCACCATCACATATTTTCTCAAACCATCTTTACACCATCATATTCTTTCATACACTTTCTTACTCACATTTGCTTATTCGTTTAAACAGCTACCCCTTCTGTCATCGTCAAGATCAAATAAACCAATTCTACCAATCTCACACTCTCATCCACAATAACCTTTCTCTCTACTTTACTAACTTTATTCTTTCTATATTCTTGCAAAACTCGGTGTTGACTTTACCACTCCAATTATTTTCCTCAATACTTCACACATCAACCTTTCCATCTTTTCTCTTTTTTTTACAGCCCATACTTCCGCTCCATATAATTTACTACCCATTTATCATCCAAAATGCTCACGAAATGGCAACACCGTCTATAATATATTGTCTTATGGACGATTCGTCCAGAACGTCGACGTTGATCAGATTAGTTGAAAATTTTGTTGATGAATTGAGTTCCCATGTTGTGCCAGTGTTGATCCAAAGTTTTTCTTATGGAACTTTTAGTCAATTGTCACCATAGTATATCTACTGGACCCAAGGTCACTGTATCTACTACGACGCCACTATTATGCGTGTATCGAGTCATCAAAATTAGCATGGCTGCATTCTGTCTGGCCCGGCCTACGCTCTACCTACTTACCTCAATATTTCAATTTTATATTATAAATACACTTAATTGTAGATAATAATTTAACTATAATATGTACTAATGTAATAGATGACATTAGTAAAATGAAAGTATTGGTGCTTCAAGTATTTTATACAGTACTGTATCTTATTTATATATTTGTTACTTGTTATAAGTCAAATTCCTGTGGGACTGAATTTCGGTATTTCGTAGTTGCCAAGAAGCTTCCCACAGGATTAAGGTGTAAAACTACTTGTCTACGTAGATATGCGTGCGAGTTTCTCTCTGTATGTGCGTGTTTATGTTTATGTTTGTTTGTGCCTTGTTGTTGTTCTTGTTTGTTATATTGCTTTATCTTTAACAACAGACGTATGTCGCTTTCTAAGTCTTTGCACGCTGTTTCCAATTCTATGTTGGATTTCGCATCAAGAGTTATTATACGTCAATCATATAGGCCAAGGACGTAATCTTTTTTTGAATATATTTGCTTGAATTTTGAATAAAACAATAATGATATTTCCGTCATTATACCAAAAGCTGTTACTAAAATTAATTTAATATTTTCATATTGTATACCGATTATGCTGTCTTATAAGGAAATAGAGGTGGTGGAATTGGGGCTGGAATATTTGGGATCGAATAGCAGTACGCAAGTAAAGAGGATGATTTCAAGGTTTAGGTGTGGGAGTATGGAAAGAGGAAATAGATTTTGGACGAAGAGAGTGATAGATGTTGTAGGATATGTGGAGGAATGGAAGAAACGTGGGAGCACTGGGCGAATGAATGTGAAATGTTTGGATGGACGGAGGAGCAAAAGGAGGAAGTAAGAAACTGGAGAGTGTGTATGGAGTAGGGTGAAAAAGGTACTCAGATAATGGAGAGGATTGTGGAGGTGTTAAGTAAAAATAAAAAGAGAAAAAAAATAGTAATACAAAGGCAAATAGGGGAAGAACGGATAAGGGAGATCCGCATGCCATTTCATTTCACTACATGTAGGAAAATGAAATTAGTTTAAGTTATGTAGAATAGAATAGAATAACCTTTATTAGCATAATTATACAACACTACAAGAAATACAACAAAAAATGATAGCTTACATTTCAAACTTAAAATTAGAATAATTCTGGTACATAAAATAAAAACAAATAAAAACACAAATTACACAAAAAAAATAATCCAAGATATGTAAGGGGAAGGATCGACCAAGACCTTACTCCTCTATTCTCTGCCACATCTTCATTTATTCTCTCATGTTCTCTACATCACCTATTCCTGAGCTTTCGCTCCTTTCTTCTTTACTCACCCCCTCATTGCACGTACTTCTACTTTACCATATCTTCCCACCTGTTCGTATTCCTCCGTCATTCCATCCATTGCTTCTTACTCACCTCTCGTCTATACCTCCTTACATTCTACTTTCTGATCCACTCGCATATTGCTACTTTTACCTTCACCAAACTCCCTGTTACATCAACCTACTCTCCCTATGTTCCTTTTTTCCCTTACCGCATTGTTCACCTTTCCAATTATTACCCTTCCCCTTCCCTCTTTTCCAAAGCATATCCTCCAATTCTATCCCTTGATTCTCTCCTCTTCATTCCAACGCAGCTCCCCACACTTTCTCATCCAATGCATCCACGTTTCTCCATCCATTCCACACAATCTACATCTTCTCCCTAGGTAATTCTTTCATTACCTATTACAACGCTCTTCACTTCCACACCTAAACCTCGCAATCATCCTTTGACCGACTATCTTATCCCCCTTTCTTTTCCCTCATTTTTCCCACCACCTTTTCCTTTATGTCCCTTCCCAACCCATCTTGCCCATAGCATCTCCTCTAATTCTCCCTTTCCGATCTCTCCTCTTCATTCCACTGCATCCCCACACTCTCTCTCATCCAATGAATCCACGTTTCCTCCACCCTCCTACACACTCTACACATTCTCTCTCTTTTATTCATCCAATACCTATTACCCCTCTCTTCACTCCCACACCTAAACCGCGCAATCATCCTTTTCTCGCTCATACTTAATCTCGACTCTAAATATTTCGCCATCCCTTCTTCCCCTCTTATCCATTCATATTTTCTGTTAAAATTGCTCATTCTAATACGTGCATTCCTCTGCTGCCTTTCAACATCCATCATTCTCTCAGTTACTTCATCAACCGTCACATGTCCTTCCACCACTTTCTCCCCCCATCTCCTCATGGACCATTCTACTCTTTCATACATTTTCCTTCTCATATCCATCCATTTATTCATACTTCCTTTTTTCACTTCCTCATTTATGCCTTTAACATACACTTCACACTTCTTTTACCAATCTACACTCTTCATCCATCCATACTTTTCTTTCAAACCTCACCATCTTTCTCACCCCATGTATCCAGCACTTATATTTCCCAGTTTCCTGCTGCACTATTTCATACGGTGTCGTCTTGTTGACACCTAACATCCTCTTTAAACACCCAGCTTGAACATTTTCAATCATCTTCCTTTCGCACGCCGCCCATACTTCAGCCCCCTGCATCAACACATTTTTTACGCAAGCCTCCATGATACACATTTTCATTTTTACCGATTCCTCAAACCTCAACTCTCACACCATCCCCAATCTTTCTCCCCACTTTTTTTGGGCCTAGCTAAGTCTCTTAGATCCACGTTGTTTGCTGATACGTCGTCAAACAGGTTGTATGGCATATAATATTCTTTCATATAAGACTGGTAAAATGTTTATAACAAGTATGGGCATGTAATGTTTTGGATCAGATGAGGGTCTTTTTTGTACAGCAGTACTGTCCACTCTTTAGTAAGCCACAATGCAATAAGGTTTTCTCTGTTGAGATACGATGTTAATTATGAAAACACATACACAACAATAAACAGTAAAATAAAGAATTCCTTACAACACATAACAATTTGGATCATCCTTATTTATCAATTATCACAACACTTAAATGCTCTTAAGTAAATCGGCAGTATCAAGATCACAATACCTGAAGGGTAAATCTATGTATTATATTGCAGTACGTATGGCAGAGTCAAGCTGAACCATTCAAGCCCCTTTACCAAAAATATGTTTGTTAATTTTAAAAATGGTTTGCATAAATCGCAATAGCTTCCTGCAATAGCTTCCTAGCCCATGCAAACATGCGAGGATAATATCACTTTAATTAATTAATTTAATCAAAGCATAATAATCCGTTCCACCCTTGACTAATTAAGCTTGACCGAGCACAACACTAAATTCAATAAATAAAAATAAAATTTAAGTAATATTCAAATCCATTATCCTAAGGAACGATATACAGTATCCTACCTATTCAAGATTAGTTCTTCCCCTGTACTGTGAGTGCTGGTTTCCTCCCTTTTTCAGAATAAAGCGGACTGGCAGTAATTATATAAACAAAGCAAGGGCCTAAAGTAAGATAAAGTTTTTGCGTGAGGCGCTGACTAATTAATGATAAACAAAAAGTCCCCTACTTTGTACGCACCTGCCTTAAAGGATTGTTGAAAAGTCTCCAACTAACCGCTGCGGAATAAAATGTAAGTAGCTTTTGGTGGAGATCTGAAACAAATTCCTATATTAAAGTTTAGACGAACTAAATGTTAAAAGAAGTAAAAATGAACGAACTTGCATCCATTCCATTGTAAATCATTTCATTCTTGTAAGAAATGTTTCATGGCTAGCCAGTCTGCGCGGGCTGAACGCGATCGAACGAATACCATAAGCATGTGTCTTACAAGAGAATATAACTCTACCGGCTAGGGAATATAAGTCTTGCGAAAAAGTTTCAACTAAATTTTGAAACTTCTATGAAAAAACCAAATCAGCTGGTTCATACATGTGAATACTTTTTTAGGATTTAGTTTCCAATTTTGTTGAAGAGTATGACAACAATTTGTTGACTCTGTTTAGCAACAATTTTCTTGTAAACACAATTTTTTTAGTGGACAATTTTGTAAACAATCGTACAATTATACTTAATTTTGCTAATGAGTCTAATGACATCCTCTACCATTATAAAAGCAAACTACTTTCAAATCTCATTGGCAAAAATATTCTCTTTGGAAATGGCACTCTAGCACGTTGAATCCTCGGAAATATTCCCAAGAAATAATCCAAGTGTTTTGCACTGTATATGCTAGAATTCTTTGGATACTAACATTCCTAGAATTCCTTGGATACTAAGAATTCCTTGGATACTAACATTCCTTGGAATGCTGTTATTGTTGTTCTTCATAAGAAGGGTGATACCACTGACCTGGGCAACTACCGCCCTATTAGCCTTCTTTCACACATATACAAACTCTTTACCAGAATAATAACAAACCATCTAGATCCTAAACTAGATGTATATCAGGCCAAAAAACAGGCTGGCTTTCGCAAAGGGTTTGGAACAAACGACCACCTTCAGGTAATAAAAATATTAATCGAGAAAACCATA
>WYDF02074004.1:0-24680 GCA_009867245.2 Adranes taylori
GCTTCTTTATATTGGGGGGAGGGGGCCCATCCGATGAATTTGCCACGGGCCTCGAACGGTATAGTTACGCCACTGGCTGGGATCAAGTTTGTTTCCAATGTAACTATTTTGTTAAATAATTGAAGCACCAATTTGTTATCGTAGACATTATTTTTCCCTCTAATTGTGTTGACCTCGTTGACGAAAATAATTTGGTTTCGAGGAATGATCATGGCTTTATGAATTAAGGACCTGAATTAAGGACCTCTGTCAACTTATGTGACCAAGGTACCATTTATTTGGAATGGATCAAAGTGTCACAATATGTATTTTTGCTATATCCTTGAAATGATCGGAATGATGAATTAAAATATCTAGGAATGGGATTTTTGAATTCACTGATAATATATGTGTCAGTTTAATGCCAGGATGAGTTGAACAAAGAATTGAGAAGAGGAATTTCATTTATTTTGCCATTAAGATTATTAAGATATCATCGACGTATCTTTTATAAGACTTTTTGTGTTTAAAAGGGGATTGTCTAAACCTAAATTTTAATTTCTAAGTTTGACATGAATAGTTGTGACAAAATTGGGGCTAAACAACTTCCCATAGGTAACCCTATAGTTTCTCGTTTTAAAGTACCATTGAAGATACCTGATACAGAAACTCGTATTCTGTATCAGGTATAGAACTTTCTTTCAACTTTTCTGATGCTAGTTCTATTACTTCAGGTTTAGGTACTGATAAAATTGAAACATGAAAAGAGAAAATATTGTAATATGGAAGAAAAGTGAAATCTTGTTTTTGGCAAAGCATAGGTTTGGATTTATGCACTCTTCTAAACCCAGGAACAATATCATTTAGATATCTAGTAGAGTAGTTATGTTGCATACTATGAAGATTGTAGTTATTGTGATTGATATGTATAAACTTGACACATTCTATAATATACAGAGATGGCAAGGTTAGTATTTTAAGATCTATAAAAGCATCCTTACAGTTATCGGTGTACTTTTATCCCGCTATAATACGTATCGCTCTTCTTTCGACTTTAAATAAATCTATTAATGAGGCTGCGTGTCCCCAATTAAGAAGATTGTACGAGATGTGGCTTTGAATATTATCATAGTATGCACATTCTAAGACTTCTTTTTTAACAGGTGTGCCAAGTTGCGAAGCAAGAATATAGCCATTGATATCTACTCTTTGTTGTTTATAATATGATTTCGCCAACATAATTTCTTATCCATCATAAGTTCCAGAAATGTAATATCGGTGTCATTAGAGTCAATTTCTTTTCTTAAAGTAAAAATTGATTGTTTTGTTTTACTATGATTCAAACTTAATTTATTTGCAAGAAACCATTTCGTAGCTTTCGATTGCACTTCGGATAGTGCACGTTTCAGATCATTTACGTTGAATTTGCGTCAAGGTATTGTTGTATAATCACCAAATATTGTCCAATGAATCATAGGATGGAAGGTCATTTATATAGATCATTAACAAAATTGGCCCAAGTACGGATCCTTGTGGCATACCGCATGTCATTGGTCTAACATTGGACTTTACTGAGTTATATATTACAAATTGTTTCCTGTTATGTAGGTATGATGTCAGTAGTTGAATTGCGTTCCTAGTTAAATTAAAATATTTAAGTTTTTCAATAAGAATAGTGAGAGAGACGCAATGAAAAGCCTTTGAATTAATTATTCAATCATTTGGTGAAATTGTACGTTAAGGATGAGTAAAATGAAACTATTTGTCTTATTAGCAATTGTATGATTTTGTTTTCAGTTAATATTTGGTCCTCAGACCATTTGTCCAGCTTCAGTAATCTATAAATACGATGAGTGGCGAAATTTTTTGGTGTGAGAAATTTGCAATCTTTAAAATTTTCTGGAACGTTTTCAATAAAGTATTAAGTTCGGCAAGAAGCTGATTGGATGAGTCTTTGTTAATAGTAATGTAGTTATCAGAACCTTTGAGTTTTTTTACTTGTATTACTGGTCCAGGAAGTAAGTTAGTATAGTCTGTTCCAGATTGTTCCAAGTGTAGTTTTCAAATAGAAATAATACTTCCTAGAAATCAGGAAATACTCGAAAATGATCAATCTTTTTTAACTTATTTTACTGGTCTAGGGAATAGTCTCAAAATTTCTTCTCATGATTGTTCTAATTATAGGTGTCAAACAGAAATAATTCCTTCAATAAATTACGTTACTTTGTTTGTAACAGCCAATAAATTACAGATGTTACCTGAGAACGTTACTTTATCACTAGTTGTTCTACTGTTCCAGAGAATAGTTTGAAAAGTTTTGTGAATTTTAATCTTCGGCTTATATCCTACCACCTTTCAGTTTCCCATACACGTATACCTTCAAACAAATTAAATAATCCCAGCAACACTCATCAGTTGCTTTCTAAAAGTTACACCAAGGGAAATGTAACTACTGGAACAGGTTCACAAGTTACACTAGTTACAATCGAACAAAATATTAAATTATTAAAAGGTTCCATATTAAACACTTCACATTCACAAATATTATCAAGTATCCTAACCTAAAGTATAATATTAAATCAATTTTCAATAATTATCAACCAAGTTCTACATATTTACACAAGATGTTCATCAATTTAACAGTTTCAGAAGATTTCGTTCTTGAACGACATATATGGCGTTTTCAAATTAATTTTGTAAGTAACAAAAATTCCAATTCTCCGGACAACCTAGTCCTTAAAGAAATCATCAATATTTGTAAATCAAATAGTTTTACAATTACTAAAGCCGATAAAGGTAATTGCTTGTAATATTAAATAATTCAGATTATATACAGATGGTGAAAAAATTCATAGATTCTGATAAATACATTACTATTAACAAAGATCCATCAAATCAGCTTCTTGCTGAATTTAAGATTTTATTGTAAAACGTTACAGAAAAATTTAAAGATTTCTCACACTACTAACTTCACCATCCCTCGTATTGATTGTTTATCGAAGCTGCAAAATGGCCTAAGGACTAAATATTAACTGAGAACAACATTATACAACTGGCAATAAGTTCAATAGTTTCATTTTACCTATCCTTAATGTACAATTTCAGAAAATGGTTGAATAATAAATTAAAAGATCATTCAGACATCAATAATGACCTCTCCATTTTAAACACTGAACACTTAGTAAAAGAATTACAAGACTTCACTTTTCTTCCTTATTACAATATTTTCTCTTTTGATATTCCAAGTTTCTTTCCATCAATACCCAGACGTGAAGTAATAAAACTATCGCCAGAAATTTAAACGAAAGCGAGTTGAGAGTTTCTGTGCCGAATGCGAGTTTCTATTAAATATTCTAAAAGTTTGTCTCAAACAGGATTTCTTCTTGTTCAATTGTTGTTTAAAACGAGAAACTGTAGGTTTACCTATGGGAAGTTGTTTAGCCCCAATTTTGTTACTACTATTCATGTCCAACTTAGAAATTGAACTTTTAGGTTTAGAGAAACCCCTTATCGACACACAAAGTTATAAACACACAAAGTTTTATAAAAGATACGTTGATGATCTTGACAATTTTTGTAGTGACAAAATTGATGAAATTCCTCTTCTTAATTTTTATTCAACTCTGCTCATCCTGTCATTAAATTTGCATATGAGTTATCAGTAAATTCTAAAATCGCATTTGTAAATATTTTAATTAATCATTCCGATGATAAATTATCATTTCAGGTATGCAGAAGAAATGCATATTGTGACACTTTGATGCATTCCAAATCAATGGTACTTTGGTTACATAAGTTGGCAGGGTTTATGTCCTTAATCCATAGTGCCATCATGATCATTCCTCAAAACCAAATTAGTTTCGTCAACGAGCTCAATACAGAGGGATTGCTTAAAATAATTGTTACGATGATACTTAAATGATTCAACAATAAGATACATATATTGAAAACAAGCTTGATCCCAGTTACAGAACCTTCTACATCTATCACAATACGAGATTGTATTATTTGTTTTTTTTTTAAAAACGATTGTCTTAAGTTTCAACACATATTTCACAACTATAATATTGAAATTACTTTTTATACTACTAACTATATGGATAATTGCTAAAATAACAAAAACAAAACATCCACACCTGAACAGTGTGGCGTGTATCGATTAAATTGTCAAACCTGTCAGCAATTTTATTTTGGAGTTACACCATGGCCTAGAGTGTCTGAACGCTATAGAGCAATGAGTTTCAACAGTGAAAAAAGTCAATTTGCTAACCACATCTTAGAAAAGAACCATGAGTTTGACCCAAATAAGAAAATTCGTTATCTACAAGTGTGTCTTACACACTTGAAGATAATGAACAAAGTTAGAAACCTCATATTTCTAAACACTTAGAACAAATTCAAATTTATACTGCAGAATTACATCAAGAAGATAATATTATTAAGAAACAAATGAACTATGAATTATTAAAATTTCTTCAATTCATAAATTTAAATAAAATAAAGCCCAATGAGTCACCCAACTTAATTTAATTTCATAAATACAACAAAAAACAAAAAAAAAGTGCAGCTTCTTTTTTGCCATTTGTGCACAAAAGAAGCTGCACAAATGGCCTGAGGACCGAATATTAACTGAGAACAAAATCATACAATTGCTAATAAGGCAAGTAGTTTCATTTTACCCATCCTTAATGTACAATTTCACCAAATGGTTGAATAATAAATTCAAAGGCTTTTCATTGCGTCTCTCTCACTATTCTTATTGAAAAACTTAAATATTTTAATTTCACTAGGAACGCAATTCAACTACTGGCATCATACCTACATAACAGGAAACAATTTGTAATATATAACTCAGTAAAGTCCAATCTTAGACCAATGACATGCGGTATGCCGCAAGGATCCATACTTGGGCCAATTTTGTTCTTAATCTATATAAATGACCTTCCTTCCTGACCTTCCATCCTATGATTCACTGGACAATATTTGCTGATTATACAACAATACCTTGACGCAAATCCAAAGTAAATGATCTAAAAAGTGCACTACCCGAAGTGTAATCGAAAGCTACGAAATGGTTTCTTGCAAATAAATTAAGTTTGAATCATAGTAAAACAAAACAATCAATTTTTTCTTTAAGAAAACAAATTGACTTTAATGACACCGATATTACATTCCTGGAACTTATGATGGATAAGAAATTATGTTGGCGAAATCATATTATAAACATGAAAGAAAATATATCAAGGGCTACATTCTTGCTTCGCAACTTGACACACCTGTTACAAAAGAAGTCTTAGTATGTGTATGGTATGGTAATATTCAAAGCCACGTCTCGTACAATCTTCTTAACTGGGGACACGCAGCCTTATTAATAGATTTATTTAAAGTCGAAAGAAGAACGATACGTATTATAGCAGGATTAAAGTATACATGTGGCTGTCAGGATGCTTTTATAGATATTAAATACTAACCTTGCCATCTCTGTATATTGCAGAATGTGTCAAGTTTATACATATCAATCACAATAACTACAATCTTCGTAGTATGCAACATAACTACTCTACTAAATATCTAAATGATATTGATCCTGAGTTTAGGAGAGTGCATAAATCCTGTTGTGGTCAAAATTATTTCGCAGTCAAACTTGTCAATACGCTAACTCCTAAAGTAAGGGTTCTCGATGATGAGGATTTTCTGAGCACTGTCAGAAAGTTTTTTGTATAGAATGCTTTTTACAAAATTTTAAGTTATAAATTCTCTAATACCAACCTATGCTTTGCCTAATCTTAATTTCGGCATTAAGATATCTTGATAATCTTAATGGCAAAATAAATGAAATTCTTCTTCTCAATTCTTTGATCAACTCTGCTCGTCCTGACATTAAATTTACACATAAATTATCAGTGAATTCTAAAATCACATTCCTAGATATTTTAATTCATCATTACGGTCATTTCAAGTATATAGCAAAAATACATATTGTGACACTTTGATCCATTCCAAATAAATGATACCTTGGTCACATAAGTTGGCAGGGGTTCTTAATTCAGGTCCTTAATTCATAAAGCTATGATCATTCCTCGAAACCAAATTAGTTTCGTCAACACAATTAGAGGGATTGCTAAAAATAATGTCTACGATGACAAATTGGTGCTTCAATTATTTAACAACAATATAGTTGCATTGGAAACAAACTTGATGCCAGCTACACAATCTTCTACGTCTATTACAAATAAGAGATTCTATTCTTTGTCTTTTTTAAATAAATAAGTTTGCCTTAAGTTTCAACACATATTTAACAAATATAATATTGAAAATAGTTTTCATGCTACTAAGACAATAGATATTTGCAAAAATAACAACGACAAAACATTCGGATTTCAAGAGTGCAGCTTGTATAGATTAAATGCTGTCAAACATGTTTGTTACAAACCTGCAATTTTATGTTGGTGTTATTCAATGGAATTTAAAGACTAGAGTGTCTGAACACTTTAAAGCAATCAGATTAACAACATCTTAGAAAAGAACCACTAGTTTGACCTTTACACTTAGAACAAATTCAAACTTATGCTGCAGAATTACATCACGAAGATAATATTATTAAGAAACAAATGAAGTATGAATTATTAAAATTTCTTCAATTCATAAATTAAAAATAAAGCCCAATGGGTCATTCAACTTAATTTAATTTCATAACTACAACAAAAAAATCTTACAATTCACTGTTTGATCTGATAGCTTAACGTTCTAAACAAGCACATGAAAGTTCAAATCAATCGAAATTAATAGAATTGAAATTTTCAATCACCATTTACATAAATCCTAAGTGTGCTCCAGCATGATAACTTCGACATCCAATTATAAATAAAGTTCGTCTGCATGCAGCTTCCTTTAAGCAATTTATATGTGTTATTTCTTAAGATTGATATTTTGATAAATTTATTGTCTTTAAATGTCCCAATCAATTTTATATTTTCATATCAAGTTTAATTTGTTCAATAGCTGACTACTAACATGAATTAGCTCAGATTCAAAATCATTTCCTTTAGATTCTGACATGCGCAGTTTTCAACTTCCATAGAGAGCATTTTATCAAAGCGCACTAACGGTCTCGGTTCCGTTCCGTTTAAAAAAAATTGCGAGAGCCAAACTGAAATTTAAAATTTCGTGGTAATATAAATTACCAATGTAGTTTTAGTTAAAATTTTAATCATAAATGAAATTAAAATAAACAATGTTTACTTAATAAAAAAGCACAATTTTTTCCAAGAATAGCATTTTTTTTTATTTAAATAATTCCAACAGGTGACCAGTGAAGCACATTGGAAATAAAAGGTAAATTATTTTTACAATTAATTTTATTTCATATAAATATTATTTCTTACAAATTATTTTATACTAATATTTCTATTTTATATAAATATTCACAAATAGCCGTTTGATCTTAAATAGTTCTGATGAACAGATGATTGTCACTCCTGAAACATGTCAACGAAACAATTATAGATTGTTAATTGATTTCGTTTTCTACAACATCTTGCGAGTCATTTAAAATGGAGTTTTTGGTTAATACTATGTTGTTTAATTTCATTTTACTTTTATAAAGTTATTGTGCAAGTTCTTGTAAATTCTAAGTTGACACAAATAGACTGGTAATGACAAATTAAATTGAGCTTAACAACAGAGTCTCTATTTTATCAAACGTAAATTTTTAATTAAAACAGATTCAATAATCGATAAATGTATATAAACTTGAACTTAATTGGAGTGTACGGACTACTACAGCCTACGCCACTCAATTCAGCTGAAATGAAGGTTGAAATTGATATAATATTTAATGAATATGTGTGTGATTGCTGCGATTGCGGTTTGATTAAAAAGTTAATCATAATTCCTTTCTAAATTTAACCTTACGCAAAGTGAAAGCTTAACGTGTTCCTTATTCATTTGTTCCTCTAAATTTACGTTCGTGATTAATGTTTAAAGCAATAGTTCGATGATTTTAATTTAATGCTAAATAAAACGTAGTCTCTTTATTACATATTGTTTTATGCACTTATAATTAATATAAGATTTTTAAAATCTGCTTAGATTACAAATTTAGCAAAAGTTAACTTGCTATAATTTTCATTTATAACATTTTTAAATTCGTAGTTTTCGGAATGGTAATATTATATTAGAATGGGAAAGGTAAAATTATTTATAAATTATTTTTTGGTTTGATGCAGAAATTGGATGTTAATTAATATAAGTATATTTTAATATTAACTTCGTCAGGCTACAAATATATGAGATATGATATAATGACAGATTTAGATGTAGTGATTTTTTTAAAATTTATCCATTATATCATAGCTCATATATTTGTAGCCTGACGAAGTTAATACATTTACCGAAAGCCTGCTCTAAAATATACTTTTATTAATATCCAATTCCCACATCGAAACAAAAAATAATTTATAGATAATTAAAATGGATTAAAACCAAAAATTAGATAATATTATTATTATTATTTATTCTAATTCTTTAACTTGCACTAATTACATACGAGAAAATGTAGCAATTCTAAGAATACATGTATACGCCTATGTTTTAGACGGATGCAGCCGCGTTCCAATCTACGATGGCGAGTTCAGGCTCGTTATTGTTTTGCAGCTATAGCCTAGAGGCCCATGTAAGGCCGGCATTCTTCAGCCTTATAAAAATGTTCCATTTTAAATACTAACTAAAAGTAAGTGAATATGGTATCAGCTTGTGATACACATATCTTAGGTTTTTATACTGATTTACTATATTATCTTGTAAAAACCAATTTTAAATCTTAAATCTTTCAGTAATTTTAATTAACTGTAAGTAACTGCAATTAGTAAATTAATCCACAATAATTTATGAGATATGAATGATCCTTTATTAAATTTAAATGCTTTCTTTAATTAACCCTCCGATTGGCGACAAGGTCCGTAGGGTCCGTTTTTTGCGAGTTTATACGCTACGAACATGTCGCTAGATGTATTCCATAAACACGATTTGCAGAATTTATTTAAACAAGTTTTAGGGTGATCCGAGTGGTAGTTTATAATTTTTACATAAGCTTAAAGTATTTTCTACTCGAATGCAGGTACAAGGTCCGCACGAACCTTGTGTATAATAGAGAAGGGATAGCGAAATAAACCGTGTTTGCATGAATATGAGCTAGCTGCTAGTCAGTGTGAAACTATCATTTGACAAGTAAACACTGTACAGTTCGTTTTATTTTGTTCTGTTCGTTTGATTTTTTTGAGTGCGTATAATAAACACCAGAACTGTGTTTTCTGGTGTATAAGGTAATTTGGTCTATTTTATTTTATTGCAGTGTATTACTTTTGTGTTTGATTTTTATAGAACAATGGCGGACGATAGCTATAATGTTATAGACATGGTTTTAAATAAAGATACACAATACCAACGTTTGACTGAAGAGGAAACGCGTAAGCCTGATGAAAAATATCGTGCTATTTTAGAGGCCAAACTGAGCGACAATGATGACCCATTTGGTGATGACCCATTTGGCTAATGACATATCAGCCAAATGATAATATTAATGTGCCCGATGTTGAATCGAAGAAAATGTAGAAATCGATGACGATCAATTTGATGAAGACAACTATGATTCAGTAGATATAATTTCTCAAGAAGCAGCGTCTACAATTGCCGCTCTTTCTCAAAATGGTGCTTTTCCTCAAGATGATGCTTACTTTATTTCCAAAAATGACACAAAGTGGTATAAAGATCAACCACCAAGTAGTTGTTTACGTGACCATAACATAATCAAGTACAAACAAAACAATCCAGGCCCAGGAAGACATTGATTTATGATCCGCTGTCAATATTTCGTTCTCTGATCACCGAAGATATTGCGCTCATTATCATACGCGAACCAAACTGTAACGCCAGCCAAGTAGCAGGTATATGGAATAAAAACAAAAACTACCAAACAAAAGCAGTGGAAGTCACTGACCCTGAAAGAGTTTGATGCATTTGTAGCGATTATTTTGTATGCTGGTCTAACAACATCTAACACCGCACCTGCAAAAGAACTATAGGACCCAGCTCATGCTCCCATATTCAAAGCTGGTTTATCGCATGGTCGTTTTGTGTCAATTACAAAATTTATATGTTGTGATAACATAAATTCACGGCCTCAAAGATTACTCACTAGCAAAACTGCCACTATAGATGACATTTGACTTATATTATAAGATAATTTGGAAGCAGCTTATACTCCGCACAGTTCGGTGACCATAGAAGAACAGTTGTTTCCATATCGAGGCCGCACACGTTTTACACAGTATATTCCATCAAAACCGGCTAAACATGGAATTAAAGTATGGTGGTTGTGTGACTCAAAGTCTTTCTATCCTCTCAAAGGCATAATTTATAGTGGTAAAAAGTCAGGTGAAGAACGCGTCGTCAATGAAGGCCAGAAAGTTGTACTGGGTTTGGATGGCAAATACCTTGGTTCTGGTCGCACAGTTTATGCCGACCATTTTTCTTTCAAGCTTGGAAGTAGCGACGTTATTGACGAGACAAGAAACTGAGTTTGTTCAAACTGTACGCGCAAACGAAACATTTGTTCCACATCAGTTTTTGAATAGTACTACACGCCCTGTGTTGAGCTCATTATTTGGTTTTTATAATGAAAATGTTCTAATGTGTTCGTATGTACTAAAGAAGAACAAATCGCTCATATTGCTGTCTACAATGCGTTATACTTGTGAAGTAAACAATCTGAACAAACAAAAACTAATGGCTATTCTAGGTTACAATGCTCATAACTCGGGGGTAGATACAAAGGATCAAATGCTTTGCACTTATTCGTGCAAACGTTCAACAAATCGTTGGCCGCTTACAATGTTTTACTACATGTTTGATAATGCTGCTCTGGGTGCTTTCATTATATACGACGAGATGAATCCTCTTCAAAAATCGGATAAACGACGAGCGTTGTTTCAATTGTTGAAAAAACAATTGGTACTGCCAAACATTGAGGAACTAGCCACCAATCCACGTATAACATGCTATACGAAATGCTCTGGAAGCATTTGATATAGTGATATTAGAAAAACCACAGCAAGTAGCTGAACCTGAGTTTGCAATCCGCAATAATCGTTGGTCATGAAATTTATGTCGTCGCAAATACCGTCGCCAATGTAAGACCCGATACAGATGTTTTACTTGCCATTTACCGGTTTGTGTTGAACACTCACACCAACTAGCCCACTGCTCCACCTGTCAAACGACGGTAGCTGCACAATCTGCATTGCCATCAACACCAAAATAACATAGAATATCAAATTATCTTTGTAACATAAAAATACATATTCTCTTGCTATTTGAATACATATTTTATACGTTTTTGCTATATACTGTTTATTTAGGCACTTATTATAATTACAAAAAAAAATTGTAGAAGTTATTTTTTGTACTTTATTATATACAAAATTTCTTTGTATGTATAAAAAGTGAACCTGCACATTTCTTGTCTATGTAACCTCTATATCTTTCTGAAAGGTCCGTACGGACCCTGTGCCCCAATTTACCGCTCGCAAGATTGTCACCGATCGGATGGGTTAAATCCCCGATAAGCCCATGTAACTACTCTTTAAAATCCGGGTGTGAAATTTTGGTGGAGGAGCCGGGTAGGGTCAATTTATATAGTGCGGACCATATTACCTGGTCCAGTAATTCAGCATGCAGTGAACTGAATATACAATAAAGTTAACCAAACACAAATTGATGGGAAAACTAAACCTCTTAATAATATAGAAACGCATAGCTGTGCATCGAAGCGTCGGTTTAGACGACTTTGAATTTGATATATTTTCAACTTTAATGAATTTTATGTTCGACAATGTTCAAATAGTAAATACTACTTGTATGCAAACATTTATCTAGATGTTATTTATAAACCACAATTCACTAAGAATTTATATCATAGCAAAAGATTAAATTAAGTTGAGGTCTAGTATATGCGATTAGTTTAAAACCCTTTCAAAAATACATTCTGGACGTTTAGTTGGAATTTTGTACTTATTAAACACTTTTATACTTTATAATCATTCTACTTATTACGTATTAAACGTTATATTTATTAAACACACTTATTTATGTATCTCAAATTTATTAAACTGCAATAGTAGCAGTTTGAGATCTCACAACTTTTATGTAGTTCCCCCATATACTGTATGTAATAAGTGCTTGTATAATTAATTTACATGACTTTAATTTTGAACCCAAAAGGAATTAACAAACTGCTAAAGAAAAAGGACTAGACAAGTTATGGTTTTTTTATATCGGGGTGTAGGAATGCGTTTAGGCAGACCTCATGCTGGCTTATATGCATCAAGTGCATGAAGTATTGTGGGACTCACTCCAGTCATAGGCCGGGTCATATCCCCTAAACCCTTTCTTCGCCGACTCTACCAAGCCACTGGTACCGTATATACATTTCATCGGGAGAGTGGAGTGATATTGTAATCGCTTACGTGTAGCACAATTAACCATTCGACATTTAGTTTTCATTAGCCGTACTGCTTTTGGGAGCTTGATGATAGCATCTTACCTTTCTGTCTACTTCCTCTTTCTTTTTCTTTCATCGCCTCTCTATAACATGACTCCACAGCATTCGAGGAATCCTTACCCGTAGCATGATTTCGCTTATCTTTTCGGGGCTATCTATCTTCCCTACTACTCTTTCCATTTTTTATCGCTGCTTCGGTCATGTCCGTCAGTATAGCAAAGTGTGCTCAGCGTCTTCTTCTCCGTTTTCACATGTCTCGCACTATGGGCTCTCTTTCTTTCAGATGCCATACAAGTACTTAGTGTAGTATCTTTAATGTCCAGTTAGCATTTAAGTCGTGTAATAATTTAATTCACTTTTTGACGATACATCCCACCTACGTTGCCACCCGGCCATCGCTTTTGTGCTTACTTCTTTTCTTTTGTGGGATTCATCCCTCTCGCTCGCTCTCTCTCTCTCTCTACATTTTTCGTATGACCTGCTAGGTCATACGAGTCCCAAGGCTTTCTGGGCTGCTAGGTCCATCGGCGGGATGCCCGCAATTGTTTGCTATTGTTGACACTATCCTGTATGCTGACGTTATAGCTAGCATTCCAATTCTTTGCGCAACGTTGCAACAATGTGACATTTTTCCTTTCGGTTGCTTCTCTTGCCCATATGGGAGCTGCATACATCAGAGTCGACCTTATTACGCTATACAATAGTTTCCATCTCGGTTCTTTCGGGCCTCCTATCCTTGGTATGAGCTGCCTGACTTGCGCCGCTACTATAACCGCCCTGTACTATATCCTTTATATCCTTTATATGTTGTGAGTAGCTAAGATTACTGATGATCGTGACACCAAGGTATTTAGCATTACCGACACACTTTAGTTGTTGTTGTCCTGCCATAATTGATATCTGGTCTGTAGATCGCCTGCCTATCAGTGAAATTACCTTGGTCATAGCGAATTCCAGTCTGTTAACTTGCCACCATAGATTAATTCTTGTTAGCGAAGCTTTTGAGTTTATTTGAATTATTTCAGCTATCTTGGCGATAATTATCAATGCAGTGTCATCAGCGAACCCACTACTGTGACTCCCAATGGCATATTTACTTCTAATAGTCCATTGTACATTACATTCTACAGTGTTGGACCTAGTACTGAAACTTGTGGTACTCCATTGCTTATTGGGATCTCAAGTGTGCCTTCGTCTGTTTCATACATTATTGAATGGCTGCTTAGATATCATGTTATTACTTTTTGCAGGTATCTAGGAAAGTTCAATACTTCCAGTGTCAGCAACATTTTCTCCCAAGAGGGGCATTGAAGGCATTTTTAATGTTGTGTGTGACTGGAACACACATATTTCTAGTACCCCTCGTTCCTGTCATTGCTTTTCTTGCTAGCTTGCCGCCTCTGAATAAGTAGGCATGTGTATAGTAAGTGCGTACTGTGGCTTGCATGTGCGTACGTGTTCTACGATTAAATAATTTATAATTGTTTATTGTGTATGATGAATAAATTAATAGTGGGAATAGCGGAATATAAACATGCATACATGGTACACCGCTATGGCTCGCTGCTACACACATATTGTACGGTGCTGTGTGGCGGTGTGCAATACTGTTATTATGCTCAATTGAACGAAGACCCATGTCGAGGAGAAAAATGTCGTATGAATGACCACACAGGGGCGGTACCGCAGAGTATAACGTGATCGAGGCTGATGTTTCTTCCTGATTAGTTCCTGATTACGAGAGCTCGAGAGCTCAGCCAGCAGCCATAGGAGTCTACAGTCCGTTCCACCCAAACCCGCAGTAGAACCAGCGACCGCCAGTGGCAAGCGCCGAGACAGTACGATATTTGTTGAGCGATTTTAACTAGCATACAGTGTTCTATTTGAATGATTGCATGTTTTTCCAATAGTTTTCTCACTCTCCCTTCCGCCGACCTATGTCCCATGCGCTGGTGCATGTAATACTGACTTACGTTCGCGGAGTTAGCATTGTGTGTTCAGGTGACGATAACACCTACGTTCACGAGAGTGTTTTTGTGATTTATAGTATTCTCCTTTTCTGTGTTTCATTCGCTAGAGTATCCCTAACACTATCATACGTTTGCCAGGGTTACTTTCAATGGCCAAGGTTGCAATAATACCTATGTTCAGTAGGGTTTTATTATAACTGATAGCGATTTCCTTACTATTCCTTTTGCTAGGGTACGGCTAACACTAACTTACGTTCACGGGCTTGTAGTTGCTGTGACAAGTCCTTACTGTGACAAGTCCTTACTGTTTTCGTCGGCAGAGTACATCCAATGCCGTTCACGGGGTTGATTTTGGTGACTCAGGTGACAATAACACATACGTTCACGGAGTGTTATTGTAACTTATAGTGATCCCCGAGTATTTCAGCTCTGCCCGTTGTATATATCGTACATTGAAATTTATCCCCCCCCCACTCCCCCCCGTTGTTGTGTTTATAGATGTACTCCCGCCCCGCCTTCCTGAGTTTGATTGCTTGTACACGATTCCATTATTTTCATTGTTTTATTATTTCATTACCGTACTTTTAGCTTTACATGCACCTCTGTAATTTTGAATGCACCGCTTATATATATATATATATATATATATACATATACATCTATATGTAGCTTTCTGTACTATTTATTATGATGATCGCCATAAAGGCTTTATTAATTTAATTCTATATTCAGCTTTATTTATGAATCATTGATATTTGATTCTGGATTAATATTTTCTTTCTCCGCTTATAATGTCTATGAAGAACAATAGACAGTTTTGTTAAAACGTTAATGATGTTTCACTCATTAGTGGATAAGTTTATTACAGCTGCCCAGCAAGAACGAGAATCGCTGGTTTACTCGCCGGACTAATAGCTACCTGTACCCTCAGTAAGCGACTGAGGACTGTGGGGACAACAAATCAGTTCCAGCGTGCGGTCTCACGTTAAATTGACCAGGAGTCCGCGTTTATATTTCCCAGGTCTGTTTAACTTTTGTACTTAATTTAGATATGTGTTTGTACCATTTGTGACAACTCGCTAGAACTCCCCATTAGCAGCATCTCGAGTGATAGTCTGTCACATCGTCTTAGGCGTCACGTCGCGCACGTCATAATTGTCGTTTAAAATACTTTTAAAATTTTTATAAAATTAACTGTCCAAATCATATTTGCTTGTTAATTAGGTAAGTTTATCTAAAAAATCTGTGAATGGTCTCTGAATGGTCGGTACCTGTACCTGTAATAATTGTCAACATGTTAAAGAAGTATAATGATTGCACACCTTGGGTACTCACAAGGTATAATGCGCTGTACTAGTGTGGAATTAGATGTGTACAGTATAGTAAATATGGTAAGAAATAAAAGACTAGTAGTACTTGATAAAGTAGTAACACCTGAATAAATTATTGATTCTGTTTGAGTTTAAATTCAATTAATACAAATTAAACTGAACTACTTATTCAAATGTAAAAGTGGACTAGTTTCAGGTCTCTATTAAGTTTAATAAACTTCGAACGTTAGGATTGAAATAGGATCATGCATAGAATTCTGATTATTGCATACATTAATATAAACAAGTTGCCTGATGATAGTTACCTAGTTTTAATTAGATTACATATCTGCAACTATGTTTACGTAGCGGTTTCGAAATTGTTCAATTTTAGACAAATATTTCTCTCAAAATATTTGCGTTCTTGTTTAGAACTTGAATAAAACTATATACAGTAACAATATTATTAAGTTCATATGAAATGAAGAAGACAAAACTTGGGATTATATAAAAATTAATAATAACAAAAAATCTTTTATGAGAGCATCTTTGCATTTAATTTATGAAATTTCGAATTGGAGTAAAATTCGAACCTATTAAAGATGACAATAATTGACACGTTGAAAAAAAATATTGATAAAAACATCATACAACGTAACCGTAAATACGCCATCGTTAATATTAAATGTAGTGTAGATATCGTCAATCGTCAGAACTCAACCCAACAGTCAACGAGTTTGCGGAAATTGGTTTCATACCAGTCTTTGGATTGAGATTTTGAAAGCTTTTAAAAAACTAAACAAATGATAGAAGTGCCAGCTTTGCTGTAAAAATTGTGCTCCTGTATAGAGGTGGGTAAACCTAACATTTGTGTAGAACAGGTAGGACCTGTTCCTGTTAGCTACAAATACTGTTATCAGGACTATCACGATCCTTTTTCATTTTGTACTGAATCAGTGAGTTACCGGGCTCTGAATGTTTACATGTAAATTGAAAAAAGTTATGAGCGGAGGAGGGTTGGTGGTGGATTATGTTTGTATAAATATATTTTTTCTTGTTTTCAATAATCTGATTTCAATAATCGTTATGGTTACATAAAAACAAAAAGGAGTTTCTTTTTATTTTTGAATTTGCTAATTTTTATTTGTACTGAAATGAACATATTTGAAAGATGTAATACTATTGTACTCAATTATCTCTACTCCACTCAATAAAATTGTTTGAAACGACAACTGTCTATTACTGTTTTTTGGGAATTATAAATATTTGACAAAATATATGTTGATAATTAAGTATGCTAATCATAAGTCTTGGAATAAAAAATTGACTTAAAAAAGACCAGGGAAGGGTAGATGCATCTCTAGCGAGGTGAGAAGCTTGATTTTTTTTCAAGTGCTGAAGATATTTGAAGTAAAAGTGAGTGACTCGTTCCAAAGTTGGAGCTGAGTGATTGACATAATTAAACTAAAAATTAAGTGAGTAGGTGTTATCTTGAAAATTGTAATGAAAGGGTATTTTTAATAATTAGTTGTAAAAATTGGGGCAAGGTGGACACGTGTTTCTAGCATAGGTTTATAGCTGTTATCAACACCTTTTCTTATTCCAAATATAGGCGAAAGGTCTCATTGCATCGGACTATGAACCCGACACTTAACCATTACGCTATGAGTGCCCGTACAAACCAACTACTAAAATCTGTCATTTAAACATTGATTGTATATAAGTTTGCATATATTAAGATGTTATATTTTGAATTATTCCCTGTATGCAGATATGATATATTATATACTTTATCAGCTATGTGTTATGCATTTGGACGTATTAACACCTTTTTAGAAATTGAGATGAACCATTAATGTATACCAATGAAGCAAGGGAATTTAACAATCAACGTTCACCTAGTATAAAACTTACATTGGGGTTTATTTCTGAGAAGCCTCGGACCATTGTAAAGCTAGCTAAAGCAGCCTCTACAGTGATCTTATTAGAAAAGGGAACTTTAACAATGAAAGTTCAAACCCTTAACACATGTGGCTCATTTCCAGTATTAGAGTACGTACTAACACGATATATATGAAGATATATAAACAGTATTTACTTTTTCGCAGTAAGACAAATTTTTAAGTAAGTAGGTGTTATTTTGAAAATTGTAATGAAAGGGTATTTTTAATAATTAGTTGTTAAAATTGAGGCAAGGTGGACACGTCTTTCTAGCATCGGCTTACAGTTATTATCAACACCTTTTCTTATTCCAAATATAGACGTAAGGTCTCATTGCTTCATTGGTAAACATTAATGGTTCATCTCAATTTGTTAAAAAGTGTTAATTCGTCCAAATGCATAACACATACCTGATACAATATATAATACCATATCTGTATTCAGCGAATAATATCAGCGCATGTCTTCATACTGTAACATATTAATGTATAGAAACTTACATACAATCAACGTTTAAATGAGAAATTTTGATAATTGGTGTACGGGCACCTATAGCGTAATGGTTAAGTGTCAGATTCACAATCCGATGTAATGAGACCTTACGCCCCTATATGGAATAAGAAAAGGTGCTGATAACAGCTATAATCCAATGCTAGAAACACGTGTCCACCTTGCCCCAATTTTTACAACTAAGTATTAAAAATACCCTTTCATTATAATTTTCGAAATAACACCTACTTACTTAAAAATTCGACTTACTGCGAAATAGTAAATACTGTTTACTTATGTTCATATATATCGTGTTAGTACGTACTCTAATACAAGAGATGGGCCACATGTGTTAAGGGTTTGAACTTTGATTGTTAAAGTCTCCTTTTCTATTAAGATCACGGTAGAGGCGGCTTTGGTCATCTTTAGGATAGTCCGATGCTTCTCAGAATAACACCCCAATGCAAGAATTATACGAGCTGAACTTTGATTGTTAAAGTCCCTTGCTTCATTGGTATACATTAATTGTTCATATCAATTTGTAAAAAGATGTTAATTCGTCCAAATGTAAAACACATAGTTGATGCATTACATTATACCATATGTGTATATTAGCGAATAATTCAAAATATAAGATCTTAATGTATGCAAACTTACACACAGTGAACGTTTAAATGAGAATTTTTGATAATTGGTTGTATGGGCACTCATAGCGTAATGGTGAAATGCTGGATTCATAGTCCGATGCAATGAGGCCTTACGCCTATATATGGAATAAGAAAAGGTGTTGATAATCCAATGCTAGAAACACGTGTCCACCTTGCCCCAAATTTTAGACCTAATTATTAAAAATACTCCTTCATTACAATTTTCGAAATAACACCTACTTACTTAAAAGGTCCTCTTATTGCGAAAAAGTAAATACTGTTTACATATCTTCATAAACTAAAAATGTTTATCATCTTTATACAACGTAAGAATTTTTATTTTGTTTTGTGAAATTATTGATCAATTATTTTTCATTAAAATTATTTTAAATTATTAATCAAAGTTGAATATTGAAATATTAAATAAGGATTAGTAGATATCAAAAGGGTACCTATAACATTAAAGCGGCATGGAACTAATAATCACCTAAAAATGCATATCAATAAAATATTCGAAACTAAAGCTGTTTCCATCTGTAGAATTATAACACAAAATGAAAGTGATTATTATATTTTGCATCGCAAGTGCATTACATCTTGATCTACTACAATTTTGTTAGAAATAGGAATACGGAAGCAAAGTGAAGGTAACCATATCATGATCTTTAAATGTATTTTTCATAAATTATCCCGTACTTCTCCAAAATAAAATGAGATTTAAGCGAAATAATGAGAATGGGAGGAGAGTATTCCTTTCCCTCTCCCATGGTTCCGTCATAGTTTTGATCCTAGAAGATTTCCACGCATTTAAAGTTTAGTATTCTTAATTTATCGATATATATATATATATATATATATATTTATTTATTTATATATATATATATATAAATCAATGTATGTTTGTATTTCTGTATGTCTGTATGCATGTCCTTTATGCCTAACTACACAATCCATCGACATGAAACTTTAGGAATTTGTTGAGTACACTCCCGGGAAGGTTTCTGTGAAATTGGGTTTTTGAAATTTTATACTGGCCCAAAGATAGAGCCTCCGCAATGTTTCCTTATGGATTGATAGGTAATGGCGTCTTAATCGTTTTATGCAGTTTTATGTTCTCTTTATGGCTTATGTTTTATGGCGTTGTTAATTATTAAATAGTTAGAAAATAATAAATCAATGCGGTAAAACCGGGAATTCTGGAACATGGGAATTCGGGAACATTATATTCTTCAAATTTTGACAACGTTGCATTAGAATACACGCGTGTTTTATACTTAATGCGGGAGCACGAGATTACGGGAATTTTTTTTTTTAATTTTTCACACAACGTTGCATTCGAATACGCGCATATTTATATACTTAAAGCGGAAACACGGGAATACGGGAACATGGGAATATGGCAACACGGTAATATGGTAACACGGGAATAGGAGAACACTGGAATATGAGAACACTGGAATATGGGAATACGTGATTATGGGAAAACGGGAATATGGTAACACGGGGATACGGGAATATATTTTTTTTAATTTTTCACACAACGTTGCATTCGAATACGCGCGTGTTTTATATACTTAATGCGGGAGCACGAGATTACGGGAATATTTTTTTTTAATTTTTCACACAACGTTGCATTCGAATACGCGCATGTCTTTATATACTTAAAGGGGGAACACGGGAATACGGGAACATGGGAATATGGCAACACGGGAATATGGCAACACGGGAATATGAGAAGACTGGAATATGGGAACACGGGAATATGGGAACACGGAAATATGGGAACACCGGAATATGGGAACACGGGAATATGGGAACACGGGAATATGGGAACACATATTCTTGAAACTTTGTTAGGCATATCACTGTCCGCGACGAAGCCGTGGCCGCAGGCCGCGGCAATTTGACCATGTCGCTGCCTATCAAACTCGGGTTCATTTCATATCAAACTGAGCCACAACGAAGTGTGACCGGATTTAGCCTCTGCAATGTTTCCTTATGGATAGATAGGAAATATTTTTAACACATTATTTAGTGGTTTAAGTTACTGAATTAACACCATATATTAGTTATAACACGGAGATGGTTTATAAATATAGAAATCCGAGAAAATGGGAACACATATTCAGGCAGTATTCAGAACATATATTCGTCATGACACGGGCATAGTTTTTTGTACACGGGAATGCGGAAATACGGGAACACGGGAATACAGGAACACATACTCAGACCATATTTAGATCGTAATAACACGTGAATGGTTTTTCAATTCGGAAATGCGTGAACGCGGCAAAACCACCGCCACAGGAGTGCGGACAGCAGACCGCAAGGCGCGGCAATTAGCCCATGCCGATGGCCGCGACAAAGTCGCGGCAATGAAACCATACTGCAGGCCGCGGTAGTGAAACAATGCCGCTGGCCACAGCAATGAAACAATACCGTTGGCTGCAGGCCACGGTATTGCGGTCAACAGACCTGTCCGTGCCATAGGAAAATATGGGGACAAAATTACGTCGAAGCAAAACTACGTTTGCCGGGTCAGCTAGTTTTAAATTAAAACAAATAATTGTATTAATTTTTGACACGAAACTGTAAACTCTGAAAATTAAATTGTTCCAGTTTTGGAGCCAAGTGTTTGAAATAAATTAAACTCGAAAGTATTCCAAAAACTCCACATTTATTTATTGAATGGTAGATGTTAAACGAATTCAATACGAATCAAAAGGTATGTTTAAATTAAGGTAATTCATTTTTTACATTTACTTGTTACTTTTATATGCACTAATAGCTTTTCATATTCAAAAGTTCTGATGATGGGAAGATTGTTTTCCCGAAACATGTCAACAATATATCATTTTTATTTTGTTCGTATTGAATTTCTTTAACATCTACAATTCAATAATTAAATATGGAGTTTTTGGAATAGGTTCCAGTTTAATTTATTATAAAATCTTTATTTTCAATTAAAATCAAATATGAAATATTAATAATTTTCATTGAAAAAAGAATAATTAAAATCATACAAAATATAAATGACGTTAAAAAAGAATTTCAATTATTTTTTTCATTTAATGTTCGTTATCTTGTTACTTAAAAAAATGATTTATAACAAAATCATTTTTCTGCCATATTTGCAATCAGATCTGTTCCCGACCTCAAAATATCATCATCGAAATTAGGTTTGTTACAGCGGTCACGCTTGTTACAGTTTACTATTCCTTGTACTCATCTAATACAGTACTAATAGTTGTTCTGATATCACATATTGTTCCTAAATATCAAGTCGATATTTTGTACACGCAATTATAGATTGATCTTTAGGAACAGCCTAGCTTTTCCGACCTACTAGGCTAGAATTTTATACTAGGTAGTATTTTGTATCTGGCTAGAATATCGTATAGGAGTGCGTGGAGTACGCTTCTCGCATGTACGCTTTCCCTCGTACTTATTCATAAGTTTTTTGTTTCTATGGATACGTTGGGCGATTCTGGGCGTATATATAAATATGTATACGCGAGAAAGGTAGAGGTTGGCGAAAAAAAGTTTTGGACGAAAGAAAGGTAGAGATTGGTATTAATTTATTATAATATTTTTTCATAATTTTGCTGAAGAACAGGAAGTACAGCTAAAACATTTTTATATATTTCTTAAAATGATTTTTGAAGTAAAAGGTCTTTTATGAGATACAAGATTTGTTGGATCTGTAACGTACAAAAAAGGTGAATCTGTTCCAAAATAACAGGTCCGGTATGTACTAAATATCCCTACTCCATTATTAGTATTTACATGTTTCATACTAGAAGAAACACCAAAAAGTACATTTCATTTTCTTTGGGCGCTGAAGTGGTAAATCAAGTCCGTTGTTTTCTAAAATCCACCATATTTTTGTTATACACCTTTAAAGAATTGCTAAAAACAGGTAGCTCCTACATACCCCGTGTTTAATACTACCTCGCAGCTTTTCTGCTAGTGTGTAGATATCATCATAATTTAAACCAAGTTTGCAGAAATTTTATCATTCCAATCTTAGGAAATGAGACTTGAAAAGCATGTGAAGACTGAAACCTAGACTACAGAATAGGTATAAGTGGAACCAAGCCCAAAGTAATCTCAATGCAGGTACAATAGTACCCGTTAAAGAAGAAAATATAAACCCAAGCGATCATAGGCCCCCAAAAAGGGGGCGGATGGAAGTGCGGGTAGTAACAATCCAAAAAGGAGGAGGATGAAGATTGAAGTGAGCAATAAGAAAATTAAATCCCCTTCCCATAGAAGACGAGGCGGAAATAAGAGAGGATGAGAAGAAGGTAAGTTTAGTCGTTGCAATACTGATTGTGGTCACTCCAATATCGGGTAATGTCAGCATACAGTATCCACAGTACGAAGTATCGGTGAACATATGGGTGTGGGCCAAGCAAGCAGAGTCCTGCGCAACGGGGTACAATATTCAGAGGCCAGTTTCAAAGCAGATACACAGACAGCTGAACAAGTCGTCCAAGAGTTTCAGGAAAGCTACAATAAAACCAAGGAACTGTCCAATGAAGCGCATTGTTCGGAGCTAAACCAGCAATTACAAGGAAAATAAATCAGCATCACGAATATTGGTCAGTTATTCGCGTGTCGAAGGAGACTCACGTCAGTATGCGGAGTCAACGACGAAGTATACCAAGATATAAGTAATTTAGATTGTAATAAACAAAGGGTGATGGATTTAACTAACGAACAATCCAACATCATGATTGAGACTATAGCCACCATAAATGGAATCGAGCAGCGTATACAAGGGAAGTTGGAACAATTTCGAGTAGAGCTGAATTAAGTACTTTGCACGAAGTGCAAAGAGATCATGATGGGTTGAAAATATACGAAGTGAACATTCACATGATAGAAGAGAGGCACTGTCTACCACCAGCCCAAATTCGAAACCGCATTTTAGAAGCTAATGCAGTATTACCACATAAGTGGAGGATCCCTACTAAAAAAATAGCTCAGAGCAACATTTAGAAAGAAGGAAATTTAACCACTGCATACGACTACTTTCCAATCATGGAGATCACACCATTCAGCCTTACTAATTTGAGGCCCATCCCGACCAAACCAGTGATAGCAGTAAATTACAACATCGAGCAGTTTTCCAGTTAACACACGAGCAACCGCACGTGCAACAGTTGGGTTAACTCAGCAAATAGGTACGAATGCAAGCCAGAATCAGTTCAAAAAATGGGCATTAAGCAAAATTGTGTAACTAACTAAAAATATCCTCACATAACTTAATGTCGCACCAAACCATACGTGCTCAAGGCAACAATATGGAAAAAATGATGACTACCAATTTCTGACTATTTTGCACAATCCAACCAAAGGTCATCTATATTATTTGCAACTGGACCAGAGAGCAAATAATGATTCATGAGACATTCCCCTAGTCAAGAGCTTCACGATCGAGTTAATAAACACTTCATTCCTTTAAGCAGAGGCAAGCGTCGACGAATCTCAAGAGATAATAGGAGATGACCTACGTTTATTACAAACCAGGGAAGAAGAAGTCTACCGGAAGTTTAAGGCCACGAGTTGCCACCAAGTCTCATCTCACGGCCCATTACTAATAGTCGAATGGATCGTCCTAGCACTACTGATAGGGATATACTTTGGCAAGAAGATCTGGAGAAACTTACGACAAAAACGAGCTCACGATGTCAAAACTTCAATGGGCATAGAGGAACATCCAGACGCCAGTCAACTGAAATCCGTCCTCTACGCGCATTTACATGTATTATTTAATTGT